>VACF01002117.1:0-175459 GCA_006891605.1 Pleurozium schreberi | reverse complement strand
AAAATTCTTAATATGTCCTTTTCGAATCTAGTAGCGTGGAAGACGTGATGCAGTCATTTTTGTGTCATTACTACACTGCAATACTATAATGCAACTTCCACTTCACTAGGCTCCATTTGAATACTTTAGGATATGTTTGTTGGGACCTCTAGAAATTCAATTGAATTATATGAAATCTTCAGAAGTAGTAGAATGACCATGGCACAAATTTCCCGAAGTCATTGCTAACATATTAATAGGAGTTTAAATAAATCATGTGGTGGACTTTTAGGAAGAAAATAGTATATACCAACAAAGAGAAAAAAACACCATCAATGCATAATTTCAAAGAAAAGATAAAATAAGCCTTCTATTGAAAAAAATTGTAAAAAAAAATTAAAAAGATATATAAAAAGTAGATAAATTGGAAAGATTAAAAAAAACTTGAAGAAATGAAGAAAACAATTGAAAATGAAAAAAATCAGAAAAAATACAACAACTGGAAAACAAATAAAGGTTAAAAAAAAATATAGAAAAGAGAGAAATATTAAAAATAATTTAAAAATGTTTAACAATTTTCAAGTAATGAAAAATATAAATGAAAAAGCCAAAATAAAAAATAGATAAAAAGATTTATAAGAAGAAAAAGAGAAACTAAATCAAATTTTGGTATAATAGAGAAGGAAAAAGCGTGTTAGTCCGTAAAGAAGAAAAAAAAGTAGGGAGAATAAAAAATTCAAAAATATTGAGAATGACAAATAAAATTCTAGTATAGGAAAAAATTAAGAAAAATGGAAGCCCTAAAAGAATAGGAAGAAACAAAATACAAAAGCAACTATCAAAAAGGCAAATAAGATTTTGGTATAAAAGAAGAGGAACCAAAGAAAGAGATAATTAACAAAAAGAAAAAAAAAAGAGTGAAAAGAGCCCCCCAAATAGGACAATTTTCTACTAGTGGAAGTAAAAAAAAGCTAGTTAAGCAACCAGCCACGTCAACCATCTTTTAACTTGTCTTCAATCGAAAAAAGTCACCAATTGTCTTCAAAGTCATTCAATAGTCACTTTGAAGTCAATTGCAGTCATAAGACTACATTGGCAGTCATTTCTTAGTGGACTCTCATGACTGCGATTGAACTTTATTTGCTCCAATTACTCTGTCAACAACTCTATCAACTGAAAATCGTGGATGAACACTACACCTACCTTCGTTCTCATCTTGCAGTCGCAGGGGTAACTACAGAATGACTACAACATTGTTTTTCAAACACCAATGGTGCAATTAGGGAGTAGAAGTCATTCTTTAGTCATTGTGGCCAATAAGTCATTTTCTACAGTCGCATTTTTGCCTATTTTCTTGTAGTGAAGAACTTTTTATTGGCCTATGGTCCGCTGATATGTACATCATTATTTAGAAGGATGTGACACTTGTCAGAGATCAAAGCCCACACATCATCTTTGTTACGGGTTAATGCAACCTATTCCAGCTGGACAAGCTCCATGGAAACGAATTTCAACAGATTTTGTTGTCAAATTACTGGTGAGCAATGGATGTGATTTGATTATGGTGGTGGTGGACCGCAATACTAAATTGAGCCATTTCATTCTTACAAATGAAACTGTGAATTCAAAGCAAATAGCTTCTTTATATTTACACCATGTCTAGAAACATCATGGAACACTAAATGAAGTCATCTCGGATCGCGGGCTGCTATTCATGTGGAGGCTATATGAACTATTTGAAATTAAAYCATCTCCCTCAACAGCATTTCACCCTCAGACCAACGGTCAAATTGAAAGAGTAAACTAGGTACTTGAACAATTTTTACATATGTTCACGACACAACGCCAAGATGACTGGGTGGATCTCCTTCTATTGGCGGAGTTTGCTTATAACAATGCCTCACATGCATCAACGGGTTTTTTCTCGTTTTATGCAACATATGGATATCACTTGTCTTTCTCTTATAAGACACTAATCTCATCCACAGTACCAACTGCGGAGGACAGAGTTAAGTATTTGCAAGAAGTCCATGAGGAGCTAAAAAACATAATTTATATTGCGGGTGCAGAAGCTAAATAGAATTACGACCGCGGAGTCAAGATACATCCTAATTTTAAAATTAATGATAAGGTCCTTCTTTGACATGCAAATATTGCGACAACCATGCCTTTACACAAGTTAGCACCTAAATTTCTAGGGCCATTTCCGATAAAATCCAAACTGTCAGATGCAGTATACCAATTATAGTTGCCAAAAGCACTTCGGATTCACGACGTGTTCCAAGTTTTTCTATTGGAAAAGAACCGTGAAGACAAAATCCAAGGTCAACGGCAGGTTCCTCCTCCACCAATTATCACTCCTCAAGGAGATTTGGAATGGAAACTTCGCCAGGTTATAGATTTAAAAAAATTTGGTCGCGGTAAAAAATTACATTACTTGGTGGAGTGGGAAGGATATGGGCCAGAGGAAAATTCATGGGAGCCAGCCCCTAACCTGGAGAACGCACCGGACGCCGTTGTAGAATTCCATAGGTTTCACCCTCAAGCACTGCATTTGGATCCAAAAACTCGATCCTAGGAGGGGGGTAATGTTATAAAHTGGTTCGTAATAGCTGGGCTTCACTAGTTACAGGATAACAAGGATTAAAAGTGACGGTTAAGACGGTTGCGGGAGAGTAGCTCACACACTCTCCTCCCATTAAAGGCCAAGTGAGAGGGCTTGTCTCTCACATGATATTTTGTCAATACAGACGTTGAATTTCCATGCTACTCACGTGTTCATGAGATACTTGCTGCTTTCTTAATATTAACTTGGTTATGTGTCATGAAAGGGAAGCTAGAATTTTAGAATGAATTGAAGAAACCCCGCTTTGTATCCATAAACACTGTGAAGGCTGAGGTTAGTTAGAGCTCAAAACATAATTYCATGGTTGAATCGGGGGTTGTAAGGGGGAAGGGAACTAGACAGAAGACAACCTAGACACCTTCGCAAAAGCAAGGCAAGAGGGTTGGGGCGTCTATCTCAGTTGGAAAGCCGCCTGAGAAATTGTCAGGGCAATCTGAGATCGCTGATGCCAGACAAGATGCACAATGTTCCACATTCTCGAAAAATGGAGAGGAGTCCCGACTACAAGTCAGTGAATGAGATGTACCAAAACTTTTGGACAACATGCAAAGACGCGTACATATTAACAGTTGGTGAGAAAAAAGAAATCAACGCTTTCCAGCTGATTCCCGCCCTCTCAACATTTAACATTTGGTCCAAAGAAAACCAAATTGTGGATGATATGATAACCTGATTGCTGAATATTCCTGATGAAAGTGGCAGACAAACCTTTTGCGTCATGCCCGTAGATCACAACAAGAAGCCCAAGAAATGGGAGCATATCAAGAAGGACCAGTTCTACATCATCAACGCCTAACACAGCATTGAAGCAAGCAAGTGGATGAAAGATGACGCCAATGGCATTGCAGAGAGGACTGCAAGCATTTCCAGAAATGGAACTGCTTCCTTGTATGGCCAGGTGATGCAAAAAAGCTTTGATGCACATCTACATATTACAACCGCAGGAATCATTTTGTGGCAGCACAATTGTCATGGGTGACAAATATCCTTCGAGTGCAGACGTTTTCGGAGGCAATGGATAAACCAAGGAATCCCAAGGGGGGATCATCAATGAGAACCATTTTGCTAACGCAGCGGACAGTTGAAAACCTTCAAAATAAAGACAAATTCAATGTAAGTAATTCAACTTGCCTCAAGTTGAAATGTCTGAATTCCTAGCTTTCTTTTTCATTTGAGTAGTTTGCATTTGTATTGTGATTTAGCTCGACTCAAGCTAAAGTGCAGTGCTTCATGAATTTGGGTGGGTGATAATTTCAGGAATTCGAGAAGGTTGTTTCCGTGCAATTCTCCATGATCGACGTGAACAAGAACCTTAAGTTGTCCAAGACAAAGGACAAGGAAGAGAAACTAAAGCTCACAAACGAAATGAAGCGCATCACTGCAACCGATGATGTATACAACCTCTAGAAGGTTGTCATTACTGTTGCCGCACATGGAGAGTTTTTCAACCCTGACAATGATAAGCTTCTCAACGCTCGGATGGATTGGAACCCAAAGAATTGTATGCTGACTCGCAAATTCTTGAAATTCTTGGATAACCTCAACTATAACAAGCTTGCAAAATTTGCAAACCACATTCTAAACCAGAGCGGTGACAAGTGGTAGCAAGGTTATCCGAAGGTGACAATAAAGACAATCACTTTGGTGTTGGACAGCTGCTACACCACAAAAGAATGGGCGGAAAGGTGCAAGTGGAAGCATGTGGTGAAGAAAGAGTTCCACCAAATAAAACCTGAGCTTGATCTAACAAATGCAAAGAACAAAATAATAGTTGACAACTAGAAGAAGTTCAAGGCGGACCACATGTTCTTGAGAGCGACTATGGATATTCTGCTTGATCAACCTAACAAGAGATACTTCACTAAGGCCAAGTTCATGAGGTTAAGGAACAAATCATGCGCTCAACTTTCCAAGGATGCATTTGAGTTCTTCAAGGTGTTCTTGGAACACAAATCCATGTTTGTGAAGCCCACAGCAAAAGGATACTACCAGACATATGACAAAAATAGGAACTTTTATTCGGAGTGGCCCGTGGGTGCTTAGACGGGGGAAACTACGGGGAGGATGTCATTGGGAGTAGTGGACTTTTGTATGCTTCCGAGGATTGGCAAGAAGGAAAAGTCCACTGTTGAAAGCCCGTATTTTGTCGAGGTCATTAGCTCCATGTTAAAAAATGAGCCGAAAGTTGAAGAACTATAGTCGTGGCTGTTCATTTGCGCCAACAAGAAGGAGCAAGCGCAAAGTGCTAAGGTTCGTGGAAATGAACTAAGTTCTTGACTCCTACAACACTGAATACGCTGATTATTATGCGGGTAAAAACGAACAGCTTGGAGATGTTTCAGCATCTAGGATACCTAAGAAGGTTCTGTTGATGTTCCTCTAGAACCCCAACAACCCCGAGCAAGTCGGAATTTTAGAGGAATTCCATTGTYCGGAAATTGCAAGATACATGAAGGCATGCTTATATAGTGAGTGAACTTGAGTACCGGATGCACAATGTTGAATTGGGCGTGGAATTTTACTTGTGGCATATCCAAAACTTTTGTTCTCTGAGCATGAATGTCATTTCTGGATTCACTGAAGGGAAACTCACATGCCTAGCAATGGTAAGACACTGCACAACACTTCAACTCAACTCAAGCTGAAGTGGACTTCATATTCATCTTGATTGTATGTCTACTTTTATATTTGTTCTCCCTCATTTAAATTATAGATCCACTAAATTTCCAGTTTAGCTCGAATCAAGCTAATGACTTTGAATGGCATTGACGGCCTTCCCTAATTTATGGAATCATTTCAAGTAGATGAATTGTGTCAACGTTTACGCCTTGGAACCCCCGGACGAGTCTCTTTGGTGGGAGGAGGCTGCACCAAGGCAATGACCCTCAATAAGAGCAATTTCTTAGAAAGCGGATATTGGATTCACTCATCAACAACCGCACCACAGTTGCAGTCGGAGCCCTCCTCCTCCAAGAGGAAGCTCCGATCCAATCAAGACTTGCCCGGAAATCAGCAAAGGAGGAGGCAAGTTTTTCTCGACGATGCTGTTGAGGAACTATCAAATAAAGATGAAGGTGAAAAGGACAAAGGTGAGGAAGATGGCATGGGACTGGATGACATTCCCACACCAACAAGTCGTGCAACTGCGACTTGTATATTCAATGATTATATTGAATAAAGGTATTGTTATTTTACATAAAATTGGCTCCAATTTCAAAAATTTGGTCTATGAATGGGTCATTCATTGCTAATTTAGTAGTAATTAATAGTAGATTCTCTTGAGTTTGTAAATTGTAGTGTGTGCCAATCTCTCATTTTAATGAATATGATGTTTATGCCTTGAAATTTGTACATCAATATTTGAAACATGAATATATCAAGAGTTGACAAATGCCAAAAAGCTAAATTGATTATTTGGTGGACAATGATGAGGTTATTTATGCATTCAAAGAGAAAATTACATCCTCCAATAACGTTGGAATGTTAGATTGCAGGCTTAAGTCTAGGAGTTCACAATATGAATTTTGTAAGCTTGAAACCCTAATTTCCTAAAAAAACGTGTTTTTTGGAGAAAAATTCAGGATAAAAAAAATTAAAAATTAAAAAACTCAATTATTAATGATTTTACTAATTGGAATAGTTTTGTCACCTAAGACTGTAAACTTATGACAATAGACCCTAAACTACATAATCGCGTTTTTAGATAAATCTTCTCCTAATTATTTTTATCTTGCTTTTGATTGTTGCATACGCAAACACATTGTGATAAGATCATATCATGCCAGCATATAACAAAGTATAAGTAATGAAACATATGGTGGATTTTTTTATTCCTATGCATAGTTAATGGTTTTTCATGTTTCTCATTCAACATGATTAACCTTAATTTGCCATTTGAAACATACACACTACTTTCTTTGAACGTGATTAACTCTTTTCTCCACAAAGTCCGTCTTATTTTTTTTCCACATTGCAAGTCTTTTAGAAAAAGTTTGAGTTTTAGATCTTTAATACATTCTTCTCTTATCCGCCTAGCCAAGTCTCTTTCATCCACATATATTGTTTGTAAAATTTAGGTGAAACTTGACTAATGTTCTTTCTTCCAATTAATTTCATCCAACATTGCTATTTTATGCCCTAGATTGTGGATCAGTCCCACATTCATAAGTGTCAAGGTGTCATACCACTACAATTGTTTTTTCAATACTCAAGCTTGATTGCCAAAGTACTTTAAAGATACATTAATAGTGAATAACTTTTTTCTTACAATATCTCCATCCAATCTTCAATATGGAATCCTAATACAACATGGAATGCCACAAAGCGACTGAATTGCTTGTCAATAGGAGAAATTGTCAACCACCACTTAAAATTAGTACTAGTTGATTACTTTCTACAATAAAGATATGTCCATTGTCTGACATGAAGAGCAAACAATGGCAGTCAAGGACATGCCATGTTCTAAACTCGCCCATATAAATTACACAACAACATAGTTGTAGCATCTTTCTTCACTATATACAAAACATCTATATCTAAACACAACCACTATCAAATTTGGACCCACATTCCCTTCAAGTGRAAATTGACAAAGAGCRCAATTTTTGTGTGTTTTCTTTGCACTTTGTCCATAATCCCCCTCGAAARAAAAAACTCATTGGGCAAAATTTCCTTGACCTTCAAAATGATTTGCCTTGCCTAAACATCCAAGTTTGTTGGTCCTTTATGATATAAATATATGTTCTCCCTAGTCTTGAATTGTTGAAGTTTATTCATGTAAGACCCACTTCTAATGTGGACATATGAGTATTTTTGTGTTGTAGTGATTGCAAAAAATACTTGTACTATTTTGTGTCACACCTTGCAAATTGATATGTTTTCTAGCCAAAACTTTTGCATTTTGACTCTAAATGACTTGAAATTTATAATAATGTTCTTATAACTATCATACACTTTATTAAATTTTTGAAAATGATTTTAGTATCCAAAAATATCCCCCAATTTTATTTCATACTTGCTAACTTAGGTTTTTTTAATATTACTAGCGGTTGGGGCTTGCTATTCTATGCATTCATCATTAGAATTTTTTAAGAATTTCTATGTATTAGATAGAATGTAGAACAAAAATCTCAGTAAATCTTCAAATAAAAATGACTAAAATCTTTGTATAATTTTTTATAAGCAAGCATATATTGAAATGTACAACATAAATTTATTGAATGATGAATGAAACATATGCAATGGTGAATACTATAAAAGATACACATACATTAGAATGTATTAGAAATTTGACTCCATTGTTTCAAAAAATAACAACCCGAATTGAAGAATTGAAAAGAAGAACTTATAAATCACAAAAACTTTGTAAACAGCTTAATTGTTGTGGAATCCAAAATTGCTTCAATTGAATAAATTTCCCAAAATCATTTGGTAGTAGCAATACAAAGCTCACAAAAGCACAAAATCATAAAAATGCAAAAATGTGTAAAGTTAGGAGAAGCAATGGATTTGCTACTTCTACAATATCATCTTGTGGATCGTCTTTAATATCACCTTAATTGCAACAACTAAATTATTTTTATAATATCACCTTTTGTAAAAAGTGATATTACAAAAGTGATTGCAAACTGCTACTCTATTTATGTAATATCACATTTTGTCAAAATACAATTTCTATGTATGCATGATTGAAAATATTCTTATAAAATATTTAAAATAATTATTTTAAAGACTTCTTGAAATCATTATCATGCATTCTATTCAATTATATCAAAATTTTACTAATGTGTGATACAATGAATGCGTCGCATAGCAAGCACAAGCCCCAAGTATTAATGGTAGCATTTGTGATATTACAGAGGGAGTTATGATTTTAGTAGTATGAATTGAGTACCCAAATAAATGAATTTAAAGTTGAAATCTAGAAGGGATGGTCTTCTAGTAGACCTCTAGGTACTTGATGAAGAATTTCTAAAAGTAATTAATTTTACATGGTGTAAAAGTCCACAAAGTGAGCGTCTTTTGTCTTGTATTTCCAAACATGTACAAAAACATTTTGGTGGATTTTTTGGTGAATGTTTGTCTCCATAAAGTTGCCACAAATGAGTAGTTTTTATTTTTTGAATTTACCTTTTTTCCTATTTTACTAACTAAAATGTTGAAGTATGTATTTTCTCTTCATTTTGGCACTTTTCTAGTTCTCCTACTTAAAGAATTTTCTTATGGATTTCCTTTGGTGGTTACCTTCCTTTTAAAGGTGCTTACATTGTATATATTGTTTAATTAAGAAAAATATTATTTTTCAAATTTTAAAGTACTCTAGAAAAGTTCATAAGTACTGCAAAATGCAACATTTGAATACTACAAGTTTTTTGTGCATTCACTCGTTGCACTATTGCCAAGTTCTCTATTGACATTAGCATGACCTTCTAAAAATACTCAACTTGATTTGACAACAATTTTTACCAAACTCTTGGATCATTGTGGTTATTAAACATTGGATTCGTTTTTTTCCTCATTGTTAACTGCTTCATTAGCTCTCTGCCATACAATAGTTGATAAATGCTAGAAGATGTAAAAAATGAATGTTGACTGAGGGAATAATCCATTTCTATCCGTGACAACTTTGATTCCTAATTTCAATGGTTTGTAGCCAACAACCTATATTTGCACTAATCAAACTTGATTGTMTGAACCACTCTATCTGCCAATCCATCAACTATTGGATTGTTCTTTGATGTTACAAAATGATTAATACACTAGAAGAAAACCGCGTTGGACTGCCCAAAATCTGCATTGGATTCCCCCGGGCCGCACAAGGGGGTCAATTGGAGGGCCGCACAAGGGGGTCAATTGGAGGGCCGCACAAGGGGGTCAATTGGAGGGCCGAGAGAGGGGCCAGTTCACCCCGATCCTTTGGATGAGGTCCCTGGGATACTTTCCCTAGTTGAACAATACTACGTTTTACTTTCAGCTACACTCGAACCCTAGACCCTCTTCTTGGCGCTTCAGAATTTGCAATATTATCCGCCTTAATTCTATCTTAAAATCGAGCAACGAGGTCGCAGGATCTACCTAGTTGTCGCCTGACTGAATTTCAGGAATCATTCTTCTAATCACGAACCGATCGCTTTAATTGGGCTTCATCTCTCCAGTTACTATGGGGAAAGAATTGCGGAAGAAACGAGTGATTGGTATGTGATGCAGAGAAACCTAAACCAAATTCAGCTCTGCACCTCAAAGCTTGTCTTGCACATTGCTCTCAGATCTTAAGCGCATCACTGTGATTAAAAGGCCTGTAGAAGTGGGAATATTCAGGTGTTACGCCCGTCGGAACTGAAGTTTTAGTACTTGTATCACTTATTTGTGACAAGACGCTCTATTCTGAGGATTACCCTTCTGCCATGCATTTCTTGGGCGGCAAGATATTACAGCACATGGGGGTCCCCGGCGTCGACAGTGTACAATACACGTTCATAATGTGAGAAGGACGTTCACGGCACTTAGCCTCTTGTTGCGCAATCCCTCTTGTTTGATCTGTTCCAGTTTTTACTAGCGGTGACGTTTCTTGTCTAGGGTGATATAAATGAGGATCAGAAAGCAGCCTCGTCGGTTGGCTGCGTGTCGAGATGATTTTCTACCGTGCTTTTTCCATGAGGGAGRCTGGACTACGCGTGATTACCTGGAWGTGGTTAACGAAGGCTCAGTTTTCTCGGACAAAGCGATTCGGTTCGCYGGATTAGCGGCGGACCCTTCAGAGCAATTCGTTGCTGCTGCTATGTTACAAGCCGCACCGMAGATCATCGACTATGTCAAGCCTGACCCCAATGCAATTACCATGTCCAGAACGTATCGTTTGCAGCAAATTGGGGATTGCCGTGATATTCCAGTGTGGGTGCCTCAGGTAGTGACAGCTCAGGGACCCAAGGTGCAGGATGGTCAAGAGAAGAGCAAGGTGCCAGACAAGGGTAGCAAATTGCCATCCYTGTTTGSTCTAAATCTCTTGGGCGAGACACCGAAGACTTTCGTGTCGTGCGGCGAATCTTCAAGTCCATCTGTGCACGCGGAAATGATTAATATTGATCAGATGAAGTTTCTTGACCCATCGAATCATCTCGAGTGCTACACACGATATGAAGACGACAACCGCACAAGACACTGCGTACGGAGAGGCCTGCGAAATTGCGGAGATAGCGTGACCCAAAATCCAACTGGAGAAATCATCCCAGTCAAGGATACCCTGGCGACATTTTCAAAGGTAARGCTCCTGGACATTCAGATTCGTTGGAGATAATCTATTGTAGATCGTGATTTCATCATGTCGACACGAAAAAACTTGAAACCTGCTGTAGAGATGCAGTTTTTGAGCTATTAGACTAATCTTGAAAGTCATGAAATGTCATCCTTCACTGCTTGCTCTTTCTAGATTGTATCGAGTTGACATTTACTTAAATTGAGGTTTTGGTTCCATCCTTACCAGTCCGGGCTAGCCCTTACAACTCCGAGTTGCGAAAGGGTGAAAAGTTTTTGAGACCCTTTTTTACGTATAAGAAATATTGTGAGCACACTATGCGATTCGGAGTCGGAAAGCTGGGACTCGAACTTCAATTTAGTGAGAAGTCATTTTCTTGTGATAAACCTGCWTGCATTTTGCCCTGTTAGCGTTCTATGAAATAAAGAAAAACCAAGTTAAATAMGAATTAGGATGCAATCTGGAATAAGAATTGGAAGAAGTGCAAAGTGAATTTCGATATCTCATGTCAGAGGATAAGTCTATCGCCTTCCGATGGTTCTGAGCCCTTCGATTCACATCCTAACTTTCTGAAGGAAAACGTAGAAAGGACTATTGCCATAGCTTGGAATCCCGAATTTTCCAAATTTCCGAATTGTACTCTTTGGAAGTTGTAACACATGACTATTGCTAGTTGCTGCAGTACTGGCATTGGCCATTACCTGTACTATATCCTAAGTAGAGGACAAGTACTAAAATATTTCCTCTGAATATATCCTCCATAARTTTTACGATGACAAATGTAATTTAACGAAAGAGTCTTCTGTTATCATGCAGACCAATTTGTGCGAACGTGACGGGCTMCCCTACTCTGAGAAGAAGGTGAATTCTTGCAGCAGACATATTACAAGATCGACCACACCCGGTGATAGCAATGCCCATGAGGATCACCCCTTAAGGTCGCCAGAAGGATCCTTGCTGCACTCTCTATACTTGCAGCTACTGGCAGCTGGTCGGGAGGGCATTTCATTGAGGGGACTTTACGCCAGTTTTGAATCGCAGACGTCCTTGCCAAGGTTCGCAAGCAACTGGAGAGAGAAAGTTAAAGCTCACCTGAAGAATGGCCCTTATTTTGAAGAAGTGAAAGGGCGCTATATTTTATGCGAATTTCTAGTTCAGCCTTCTTCAAAGAGAACTTCGAAGAGGAAGGAGAGGTCTGAAAGTCTTGGTGAGAAACGTGGTATTTTCCTGTGGTAGGTATCATGTTTAGTGAGTCTCTATGAATTCCTAATGATAGCGTGGTGAAGTATCATGCCACGGAAGAGGCAATGGTGTCTTTGGAATTGTGGGCTCGTGCCTTTCTAACTTGTCGATTAGAGATACTCTCAATCCTCATTAATTGATGCGACTATGTGTGCAGGCGTCCAGACTCGAAGGAAAGCTCATCAGAAGACACACGGGACAGTTCTTAGTGCGTCAACACAGGCCTTCCAAAAGCTCCAACGGCAGAAGATTAATGATGGAGGTAGTGGTCCTCCGATTCCACCTTTGCCCAAAGAGGYCATCCGATCGGATCCAGATATGACACAGCAAACATTTACCAAGTGTATATCTTCACCAATTCGGTTAATTAAACCTGCCAATGAGGGGTTACAAATTTCTCGAAACATCCGTTTTGGAGGCGCTATTCCAGGTTCTCTGAAGGCTATGAAAGCTAGAATCATAGCCGAAACGGGTGTTCAAGTTGGAGTACGGTGTGCCAGGAAGGATGGGAGCAATGACTCCTCGAAATGGCAATGCCCCATGATGGCCATGGAGGGTCATACGCTTTGTGAGCACCACAGTTTTCTGAATGAGAGAAAGAGAGCCAGATATGCAAAAGCGAGGAGGCAGTGTGACAGCAAAGTAGGTAAATCACKACGAAGCCATTTACAGGAGAAGCCTGCGGCTCCTGGAGTTGCAAGTTTGCAAATGAAGAATCATAGTGTACGAAGCTCCGAAGCACCCAGATCAGAGCTTCAGAACAGTGATAGTGATGATCCTGCTGGGCTTGATGAGTTTGCAAGCCAGGCATTGTTGACTATGAAGAGTGACATACTTGTTGTCGAGAAATTAAACCAGGATAACCCGTCGTACGTACCAGATTCTAATCCTTTCCAGGTGGACGGATCAAGGCTAGTCAATGAGGAATCTACCAAAGCTAAGAGCAATTTGGCGCCACACGTCTTCGCAAGGTCTCCAACAGGACGGTATATTGCAGCCAAGAAGACCGCGGTAAAAATTCCTGCTCTTTCTCTTTTGACCGGGACATCGTCGGGGAAATCTAACGATTCTTCTACACGCCCTCCTTCTATTCCACCCTTGCCTGCGTTCTATGGACCCAGAAGGAAGRCGGTTAAGAACAAGTCTTTGTTGTCCATCAACTAATCAATTAAAGTGAGCCTACACTGAAGGTCCACTCGTTCTTGGACAGCCTCTACAATTTTTCAAACTTGTCTGGATTCATTATTCACCGGCCTCCTGAGAATTGTATGGCATTGCCGATTCCTAAGTGTTCGCCGGCATGGCGAATGCCAGTCTCATCGAGATGAATTTAGTCTGTCCCCCTCAGTTCTCTCACGAATAGTCTATTGTGAGTGAAATTGCAGAATTGTTGTTGAATGATATACGGTAACTCAATAAGGTATAACAACCCGTTGTGGTCAGAATTTGGAGTCTGCCCTCATGCCATTGCTGAATTTTTCAAAAACATTTCACGTATAGACAAGTGTGAGAAACAGTGAGAGCAATTGAAATTATATTTTTCAGACAAAGTGTGAATTAGTTATGAATTTTTGAAGTGATCTGCCTAAAAGTGAATAGGCTACTTGATAACCAACAGAAATTGTATTCAATATGCTCATCTTTACCACCTAAAGTGGTCAAAATAATTTCTAATGTAGAAGGACCAAAAAAGTCTCTTCCTACATTGATTTACACTCAAAAAGTAGGGTGCTTCTAATCACGTCACTATTCACTCCATGGGTGTCAAGTTAGACATCAATTAGGTTAGACATTAATTATGGTCTGAAAAACTGTCATGGGGTCATTAGGTATCCACTATAGGTCTTTTGACCGCAATGGGATGTTTTATTTTAGTTTGAGTGAATGTTTCAAGAGACATTGTGAATGCCATAAAAATCAAATGATTTTTTTTTATAAACTTTATTTCTAAAAGGTCTAAAGGACAAATTAACAAATAACATCAATTCGGAAAAAATTAAAATTTATTTTACATTTTCAACCATTGTACAAAATTTTGAAATATTGCTTCCAAAACAATTTGAATTTGAGTAGGCATGTTGGCATATAACTTCTTACGCTCATCTATACGATAGAAGCTTAAATCTTGTGTATTATTTGGCAACTCTTAATTGTCCCCCTATTTTGCTATTCCAAAGAAAATTGTAAGGTGCATTATATGATTAACCCTTGAATGCTGCGGTGATGTGACCTCTTGATGACACATTGTGTAGGACACAATTGCAACTTTTCATCCTTAATATTAGGAGTGGAAAGGGAAGATCTTTTCTAGTACTTTGACTTCCATTGAGTATATTTGGCTTTTCAAAGTAGATGTCACACGGTATCAAAAATGCATGATTTCCATGGCCAACAGTAATGCAATTTTGATCAAGCATATCAAGTTTGGGTTTCAAAAAACCAAAACTCTACTTTGGATGAATTGTTTCTTCAAATTTTAATAATTTTACATGATAATTCATTGAAAAACATTGATGATGAATTTTTTAAATTTGATTGTGGAAACATGTGGAAAACATCCGTATACACATCTTTCCTTTAGTAAGCATCTCCAAAATTTTTTAGAATTTCTTCACAATGGTTTTAAAAGTTGTATTGACAATGTCCAAATTTTGGAAAATAGACTTTTCTTCAACGTAATTAGATTTTGGCAAAGCAACTATACCTTCATTGTCAAATATACAAAATTAGTAATAATGTGAAGGTCAAATAGCAAAATCTAATTACAACTAAGCAATACTTATTTTTCAAATTTGAACATTTTCACTCCAACTTTTGAAACCTTTATGAAGAAATTTTAAATGTTTTTGAAGATGCTTATTAAAGAAAAGATGTGTTGTATGGATGTTTCCTATGTAGTCAAACTAAAAAATTCATCACTAATGTATTTCAATAAATTACCATGTAAAACTACAATTTTTAAATGAAGTATTTCACCAAAACTGAAATTTTTCATTTTCGAAATCCAAGTTTGGTTAGCTTGATTGAAATTGCATAAGAATTGAATATTCATAATGCAAGACAAAAAATACAATTTATATTCTATACTAAACATGATTATTTTGAATGACAAAATAAGGGAGATGATTGAGAGTTGTTGAATATTTTACACTGTTCAATAACAAATGCTCATAGAGATTATTTAACTCAATAGGGTCAAACCACATTCAAAGGTACCATTGGGATAACTTTTGTAGGACAGGACTTGAGTCTTCTTCTAAACGTTTAAAGCTCTAAATTCCTATGAGGTTGTCATTCTTTCAATAAATTTATGGATGAATAGTATTGGAATGCATCCCTTTAATATGTTGAAGAAAAAATTTTACAAGTAAAATCCTTAGAAGGATGAAAATCACTAGTTGCAAGGCAAAATTTAGTATTTATTTTATAATATAACACGTTGAAGGATAATTTATCCAGATTTTTTTATACTTCTCAAGCATATAGCTATTAAAAAGGATTTTTAGTGATTAAATCTTGAACACAAAATAATATAATTATTTAATTAATTAATTAATTGATTTTTGATATTTTCTTGATTTATTCTTTAAAAAAATTTAAACATTCAATTTTAAAACTAGATTACATAGGGCCCTTGATGTGAATGATATACACATTTTTTGTTCTAAAATAATTATACTTGGGATTATTTATTATACAAAAATAAACGTTTGCATGTTTTTATTTCTGAATATTATAGAAAATAGACAAATATTCAAATTGTAGAAAAGTAGTCCTTCTCTATTCTATTATATTAGTATAAATATATGTGATTTTGGGTGTGCGTTTTGGGTGCAATCAATGGAAAGATGATTGTGATGGCACCGCAAGAGGGCAATTTGTATCAATTGAGGTTCAAAATGGTGAATGGCATGAGTATTGCATGTTTGGCGCAAGAAACACTCCACCAACATTCTTTGGAACTATGGCACAAGAGATTGGGCCACCTCAATGAGATGAGTATAAAGAGCCTCAAAAGCATGGTGGATGGCATACAAGTGGAAGACAAGTATGAGGTAATCGATACTTTGGAGATGTGTCCAAGTGGGAGCAATGAGCAACCGGCACATGAGGTGGGCAAATCTCCAAACATGGAAGCTTTGCCCAAGGATGAGGAGGAGCACGATGAAACACCACCAACACCCAAAGAAAACACAAGTCCATCTTTGAGTTTGACACCAGGTGAAGCCATAAAAAGCACAGGTGCAAGCAAGTAGAAGCAAACCATGCGAGAAGAGTATGCCTCACTTATGGCCAAAGGTATATGGGAACTCTCTCTCTCTTTTCCCATGATCATACAAGTGTTGGATGCAAGTCAATGTTTTGCATGAAGAGAGATGTATTGGGCAACATTGTGCACTACAAGGCAAGATTGGTGGCCAAGGAGTATTCTCAAGTTGAAAGAGTGGATTTCAACGAGATTGTGCACCCGTGGTCAAGTTTTGCACCATTCAATGCATGGTGGCGATTAAAGCAGCCATGGACTTGGAGATGCACCAAATGGACGTCATCACGGCGTTTCACTATCCATTTCGTTTACATGGAACAATCTAAGGGCTTGATTCATGTGGGTCACAAGCACCTGAAGTATARGATCAAGAAGGCCATCTATGGGTTGAGGCAATCAGGAAAAGCATGGTACATGGATGTCAATGCGTTGTTTGTAAGAGAAGGCTACACAAGGAGTCGTGCGGACCACTCTCTCTATATCAAGCAAACAAATGCGTATTTGGTGATTGTGATTGTTTATGTATATGACTTAATCATCATGACCAACACCATGAGTAAGATGGTGGAAGTAAAGGCAATGTTGAAAAGCCAATATAATATGAGCGACCTTTGGAGGAGGATGGGTTTGACATTATTTGGCAATAAACAAAGTGGGAATGTTGAAGTGAATGATACACTGAGTGTTTTCAATATGAGTTGATTGAACTCATAATTAGAAGTATAGTTAGACATTCACTTTAATTAGTTTAGAGGTTGTTTATAGCCAAAGTAAAAGTTAAAGTAGAATATAAAAAGGAGCAACCTAGCATGCGCTTCATACCTCTTTCTCACACTTGTTTGTAATCCCTCTTCAACACCATATTCATTAAAATGAGATTTTTCTAGCAAAATGAGAGTTTTCCAATGTAATTTAAAGGAAAAACAACCTGAAATTAAAAAGTTTTACATCAATTTGACAAAAGGTTTTATGTCAATTCAGCTTGATTTGAGTTGAATTGATATAAAACGTTTCAAAATTGATCTAAAATTGAAAGGTTTTGTGCCAATTTAACTTGATTTGAGATGAATTGACCTAAAATCTTATAGAATCAACCTACAATTGAAAGGTTTTGTGTCAATTCAACTCAAATCGAGTTGAAAACTCTCATTTCAGTGGAAATTGGTGATTCAAGTCAAGATCAGGATGGTTATTTTGATAAGTCCCAATTCTCTCACTTTAATGAATATCATTTTAATGAACACCGAATTAGACATTTTTGCACTTGGGAGGTGCAACATTGCACTTGGCTCATACACCATCTACAACAACCAATATCAAATAGTAGGGGGGGGGCAAATTTTGAAAACATCATTTACTCTTTGTAGGAAATTTATTTTCAAGTACAATTCATCATAATGCTCCAAATTTTTCAATTACTTGATGAAAACTTTGTACATTTTTCACTCCACAATATTTATAAGGCACTTTACTCTGCACTTCACATTCAAGTACATCTACATGCCTACAACTACAAGGTCTTTAACATATTGCATAACATGCAAAGACTTCTCTAATACATATTCAAATCATTTTGCAGACGTTCGTCATCAAGGTCCTCCATTTGCTTTGCCATGTACTCTATTAGATGTGGTTTGGCATCGGTCGGAATGATCACTGTCACCTCTGTTTGTACACCATGCACTATCATGTTCGAACCTACACCGTGACCACCTCTCCCCCGACGAGGGACATCCATCCATGAATAGATTGTAGCTTCTTTTTCAATCCAAGCAAACCTCTCACCCAACGGTTCCCATGTAGATTCTATGCAATTTCTGTAGCGTATTTTGTTACTACTAGCATCTTCTAGTGCTCCAGGTCTCATACTTGGCCAATACCATATGACTTTCATTTTTGAGGCCCACCTTCCTTGACCAAATTCCAACACCTTCCCCACATAAAAAGGTACTCCTCCTCGTACTTCCCTCAACTCTACAGTAAGAGACACAAATTGGCCTAAGACAATATCACTTTCTGGATTGAATGCAGGAAAAGGATCTTCATTTGTGTCCCGTACCACTTCACGTGACAAATCAGTACGTCCACCTCTATTCCTCCCTCCAGTAATTCTTCGGCACACTTCTTGTAGAGGTCTATTTCTTCGAGGTCCAAAATAACCTCTTCTTTCAGGATTAGGCATCATCGCCATTATCATGTCAACGTTTGCACTTCCTGTAATATTTTCATGTACATCAGCTGCAATGTTTGAGTTTGTATCTTCTTCTTCCACATTCGGAACATAGGTGCCAACGCCGTTCTCGTTCAGAATATTGCTGGGCCAAAATGGTAAATCGCGTACGCTTTTTGTACTTCGCTGCGGAAAATCCTCTAAGTACTCTTTGAACTTGTTGGTTTTGTCCACAACCTCCATGTTCCTGATAGGGTCACTACCCCTCAATATTAGCTTTTCCTTATAAGCAATGAACTCGTCTAATGCTTTCAGTTCTCTCTGATCAGCACCAAACACCTCAGCAAGGTCAGGTTTCTTTGTTACGCTAGGTAGTGAGTTCAAACACGAATGTCCTCCCCCTGGGCCCCACTCATCTGAACTGAAATGTTTGTGTTGAACCTGAACCGCCCCATTTTCCACCTAAAACCTCATATGGTGTGGAAATGTTATGCCTGTCAATTGCTCCCCTCCTCGTAGCAAATGAGGTGTTATAAATGCCTTCCAATCGCTAACATGTTCAAGCTTTCAAGCACTGACAAAAGCCTCCGTATATGATGTCCTTTTCTCCACCATTTGCAGCATCTCTTCTAGAGTATCTATGTCTCTCCTCTTCAATACGTTTGAAATGACACTGAATCTCTGATCAATGTCCTCGTGCGTGTGCCCCACTATTAAAAAACACAAATGTACTTCTTTGAAGAAACCCAGCCCAACTAGTGCGGCGCACATGCCAAACATGTAAATATTCTTGTTCTCCCTTGTAGTGTTATTTACTTGAATCCTCAACGTCGATGGCAGTGATCCTTTCCTTCGCTTTACGTCACATATTACGTTCATTACTGACGTTATCACTTGATTGCTATCATGCTTGTGGTGAGCATCTATCCACACATCTGCATATAGGCCAATCCCATGTACTAGTACGCCACAAAGATGAGTCTTCACGAATCGAGATTCAATGTTCTTCACAGATTGCCTCATTTTCGGTATCATCGTGGTATTCTAATCCATACCATCGACAATCAAACACATGAACATGTCCGGAGTAATCATTGCTGATCTCTTAAACAACCAATAATCTCGTCTTTCCTCCATTTGAATTCGGATGTGCAAAATTTACAACTCTTTTATCTTCACCTTTGCTATTGCATTTGTCGTTGACTCCATTCCACGCTTATACTCCCAACAATGATAGCACTTTGAAAACGTGGAGAATGGTGGGATCTACACGTGTGGGAATTCCTTCCGCCAAAGCCGACAAAAAGAGCTCATCGACAATTCAGAGCCATCCACCAATTTCTTCACTTCTTCGTTCACGTACCGAAATACATCAAGCTTGCTTGTATTCATAGGCAAAAGAATCAGAGCTAACACCGCATTGTCCATTTTCTTTTGTACCGACCGATGGGGTTGTTGACACCCAGCTTCTTTCACAAAAACATCTAGGGTTTCCCTAGCAGCTCACATTTTTGCACTTTCCCTCCTTTGACATGTATTTCCATGAACAGCAGCCACTCTTCCGTAAACTGCATGTAATGTCTTTAATTGCTTAAAGCGCCTTTGAGAGTATCCCAATGCCGCGGCATAGCATGCATTGCACACTACTTTCCCATCTAACTTTGTCACATACTTGTCTCTTGTTGTCTTGTCCGTGCGAGTGAAAAAGGCATTCAGCATTTGTAGTATCCATGTAGCCCTTGCTTCGTACTTTTGTCCCTAAGTCATGTACCGTTGATCCAATACATATTTTGCATCCACCTCACGTAAGCAATTGCGTTTACATGCCCATTTCTCCTTTATGCAAAAGACACTCTCAAGAGTAACTTTTTGACTTGTTGACTCCCCTCGCTTTCTTGGACTCCTCACCCTAGCCCTCCGATTCGTCATAGAATACCTCCTCCTCGATGTTTCCACTAGCATCCCTTCCACATTCATTGCATTGGAAGTGCTCGCTTCACTTCCTTGAGTTAAGGGAGAACTTCTCTCAGTTGTTCTTCTTTCACCATGATTTACTAGCGTTGTATCAAAATTGCTAGGGTTCTTTTCTATGTCATGAAAATTAAATTGTGGTGTTGGTACTGGAGGGAAGGAGAAATTATGCCCCTCCCTCATAGGAGAACTCGATGCTCTCACTTCTGAAGGATGTGCCCAACAAACTGAAGACCGACGCCATCGTATGACCTTCTCTACACAATCACCAAGCACCTTTCCCACCACCTCCCCAACCCATTTTGTTTCATCTACAACATGTGTAACACGAACCACAATTTCAAAAGAATGTAACTTCAGTTGGTGAAGTTCCATACCACATGTAAAACTTGTATCCACTACACCAACTCCCACGATGTTTCCATCGTCCCCAAGTAGTTGCACCATCCTATTTGTAGTTTGATTCACTCCATTTGTAGGTCGGAAGCCTTCTTCTTGAAAAAGTCTTCCTCGTACTACACGTGCTAGCCTGTCTCCTATGCTTCTTCGTTCTGTTGAAACCACGGTAGTGCCAACGGCATTGAAGACCACCAGACTCCCAAATGCTTGCGCTACCATGTCCTTCAATTTGTCCTATACAAGAATTCTTCACAGTCATGGTAATGAACTGTGCACTTGTCATTTCTTTGCAATCTAGTGCTTCAGTATTGTAAAACACTGATAAAATAGTTACCTATTTGGCCCTCCTATGTTTCAAAGAACTAGAAATACATTTAGAATGTTAGAAATAGAATTGTTTGCTTATGACCATTGACAAAAAAGCACTTCTAAAATCCCCTTCATCATTAACTTTCTTTTCTTCCACAACTACCAAGGTGGCCATTGCTCAAAGCAGCAAATTGGACATTGCAAGTTGCACCTACAACTTCCAATGTTCAAAGACTAATATACGTTGCTCAATTCGTAGTCCTTGATTTTTTTTTTAAATATACATTGTTTGCTTCAAAACCTACTTTGAGTCATTCATGTTGATATTCCTAATGCTTTCTTAGGATGGTGCACTCAATCTCTCAAAGCATTTCTAAATCCACTTGAAGACATGAATGCCATTGCACTCCATTCATTATAACAACTTTTTATAAAATAGTTCTAAAATATCCACCACCTTAAATATCCCTCCCCAAAAGGTACAACTCTAGGAATTCAATGCTCTTCCAATTTAGCTATAAAACAATCAATCCAAATTTGTTATGAAATACATAATTACCTACGCTAAAAATACAACAATGTTGTTTGATTGTCATCTAATATTGACGCTCACATTCAAGTGTAAATCATATACAATATCCAAATCATTTTTGTATATGTGGAAAAAGTAAAAGAGGTCATGCAGAAGATGAGACTGTCACAGTACTCAGAACTGGAGTCCACAATCATTCCACGCCTTGTCAAACTTTTTGCCACGATTTTTTAATCTAATATTCGGACTTCATTCCCCATCACCCCACAACATTTCARGCAATTCTCTCAGAATTTCAATGACCTCCACAATTGTTACCCHAAATGTTTTCTTATGAAAATATTTATGAATATTAAAAAATGCATACAAAAACATTCGTGTTCATAATTATTTTTTATTTGTGCACCCCATATCAAGTGYGCTACACAAGTATTTCATTTTTTACTTAGAAATAAAAATTGTACAAAGGTCATCAATATTCTGTGACTTTATCAGCAAACTTCAACAATAGACGTTTTCACCCACAAAGTCAGTTGGAAAAATGAGTAATTGTCCTACAAAGTTTGAACATGTATACAAGAACTGTCTACATTTCACTACAATGCATTCAATATTGACTTTGCCTCCTCTACATAAATTTTCAATTTGTCGTTCAACAACAAATTACTCATCCTACGATTAACGATCGCCAATTCTAAGTACCACCTTCCCCTCATATAGTTTCATTCTTAGTTCAAATGTATTGGACTTGAATTGAAATAGTTTTTTAGATAATAAAATAAATTCAAACACTTTCAGTCTCTCTTTCTTCATCCATGCAGTTTTCATGACAATGCTCGATCATGAACAACTAGAAGTTTTCATTTCCTATGTTAGGAAAAAAATTGTTATACATTTGATTATTCTACATACAAGACCTTTCTATTTTGAGTATTTTTGACTGAAATTCTTAAATAAATAAAAACAATTTTAGAAATTCAAACATTATAGACTTCAAGACATAAGTACTCAAAGTGAATTACAACATAAGTTCTTATTCTAACCACCCAAATTTCATTACTAACAAGGCATYGTTTTCCCTTCACTTACAATTTGATACCATTGTTTAGAATCTTTGGTCTCCAAGGGTTCATAGTTTGGACCAATTCATAAAAACCTTTGACATTCGACAACTTTCAAACCGTACTCCTACACCCGAGAAAACAAAGTTTGTGCACCCCTCCTTGCTAAAAGATTTGAAGAGCCATTGCACGCCTCATGGTTTATTCAATGTCAACGTGTCTAACAAGACAACACAAAAAATATAAAAAAATATAAAAATAAAAAAAAACTCTCTCAAGGTATTGCTCTTTTTTCTTAATGTACTATATAAACGTAGTCACTACGTAACAAGTGCAAATTCTTGTTGTCATAAGTTGTAAAATGGAATTGAATCACCTCAATTCCAACAATTAAAAGTTTAAAGAAAATAATTTAGACCTCCCAAAAAATTGTACATATAAACCTAAACAATCCATCCAATACATAGTTGCTCAATAAATATGCTATAACGAAGCCCAGCATTAAATGCCCCATAAACTTCACCTGCCGTATCGTATGGGAGCTACTAAAATCTCTCATTGTGGACAAAAAAATAAATAAGAAAGAATTAAAATAAAGCATACTTCTAAGTGCTTGAAGTTGTATGCATAAGGTATGCTTCCTTAATAAGGCTCAAATACAGTATCTGAACATGCAGTTTTCTGTACTTCTATATTGTAAACAATTTAAAAAAAGTAGAACTAAAAATTAATTATCAAGCTTTATTTTTTAATTTGTTTTCATTCAATTTCTTGAAACAATAAATCTTCTAAAAATTTCTTGACCACACGCTAATTCTTCAAAATAAGACGCTTCTTGAACTTCCTCTTTTGCAATTCATGAGCTCTGAGGTCTTGTATTACACCTTACAATATGACCCTTGTTAGTTTCTTTCCTATACTACAAAAAAATTCCGGACATTTTTCCTTTCCAAGGAAGAAACAAAAATTACAAGATTTTTCCAATATTTTGAGTGTTGAGTACATTTCACCTTGACCCTCTAATGTGCCACAGTGAAATGACTTCTTCACTCAGCCACTCCAAGTCATGCAAGAGTAGAAGTATAATAAAAAGTCCCATACTTTGTACTTGATTCATTAAACTTGAACACTCATCCTAATAAATTTAAGGCCTTCGAGGGCAAATACAAATTAAGACTTTGCAAATGTTATAATGTGTGGAAAATTAAAAAATTCCAGAATTTTCACTAAACAACAAATGAGAAGGACATTCCACCCTCAGCCTTTGAGCAGGCTTGAACTAACTCCCTCACTTGGCCACTCCAACTCATTCTCGGGGGCCACATACAATAAAAAGGTACATATTGCATGCTTAACTAATTTATCTCCTTCATGCCCAAGGCCTTTTTTTAGCTACTAGCAATTTCCTCCCCACTAAACAAGAAACTAACATTTTTATAAGATGAATCAATTTTTTTTAACCGTMCAAATTCAATATAGACATGTTAGAGATCACTAAAAAAAAGAAAACATGACAATACCACTTCTAGATTTCAAGATCATAATGATTTACCCGCAATGGCATTAAAACTGCAAAACTAAGTTGAAGTCATTCAATCCTCTTTTCACATATCAAATCAAAAAAATTAATCAACAGAAAAATATGAGGTTGGAAGGCTTGACATGCATAAGACCAATCAATTTCAAGCTTTACAAAATTTACTCTACATTTTTGTAAACTAATTTCTAACGTGGTTTTATCTCCAGGGTTTTTGTGTATTTTAGGCTATTTTCCAAGTTCCCTCAACACTAATAAAGAAAGYCTATATTGCAATGGACATGCTTGCAAACAATCTTGAAAAATGACAAACAGCCAATCATTTTCATTTTCAAAACCGGATCTTTGATGCTAAAACTAACTTCAAAATGAAGGCTAAAAAATTGTAAACTACCAAAAACATCAACTTCGTTTAGTTTTATTTCAACTTCAAAGTTTTGAAAACACGAGATTTTGGTCCCTCGGACATTTATGGCTTAATCCTCAAACGATGCCGAGGCCATTTTCTGGTAGATGAATGAGAGAGAATCTTCCTGTCTTGAACAAAAGTACAACTATTCGGGCCATTGCAAGAAACACCCGCTGTTTTGTAGACACTTTGGCTATAGTATTCATGATTTTTGGGGAGTACTGTAAAATTACAAAACCAATTTTGAAAAATTATTAAAAATATATTTAATACATATACCTTTAAGAAGAAGGAACCCTAAGAAGGAAAAACATAGAAATATTTTCTAACTAGGTGAACTAGAAAAAAACAAAATCTCATGAAAATAGGTACTTTGACATTTTAATTTGTAAAAAATAGGAAAATAATTTTTTTCAAAAATTAAAAATCGGCCATTTGGGAAGAGTTGATGGTGATGAGAATTCACCAAAAAAATGGTCTTACAACCATGATCAATGTTTTGAAATTGCGCGCAATGGGAGTGTTGTTTACACTCATGTGGAGGACATTAAATAATAAATTTTTAGATTCCCTTCTGTAGATTTATGCTTTTTTACTCTGTTAATAGACCATGAATATTTCGGCTCCAAATCATTAAATTTAGTGACTCACGATGTAGTGAAAAACTCTAAACCTCAAAGTGTGACAAATTAGCAAAAATGATTTTTAAATGTAAATTTATTTTTAAATTTTTTTGAAAAATAAAAGATATGATTATCATCAAGTTAGGCATCTCTAGTAAAAATTTCAAGTTTACAAAATTTATGCTTCAAAAGTTATTGAAGGTTACAAGAGAGCAACATTATTTGTGACGGAGAATAGGACTGGTGTTTCTTGCAATGACCCATTCATCCTCAAAATTBTGTATGAATAAAAAATATTTTATACAACATTTTCACTTCCAAATCTTATTTTTGAAATTTTATAAACCACTGATTTCCACGGTGACCTGATTGCGTGTAAGGATTAACCTCTCATCGCCAAATGGGACAAAGAATATCCTTACATTGTCTGCAGTCTACTTTGATGCTCTCTAACTTTTTCATCCAAYGTTGGAATTCAATAAAATTTGTTGGAAAAGTTGTGCATAGTAGTCTAGTAACTATAATTAAAATTTGACATCAATCCAAGACGTACTGAATTTGTGAAAGTCATTCAAAGCTCTCAGGTTCAATTTGAGTTTAGCACACTACATTATGATGGCTGGAACTTTGGGGGATTGTATCTTTTTCATCAAATTTTTGTTTTCAATAAAATTTATTGGGTTTTGTTTTCATATAGGTCTAGTTATTGTGGTAAAGTTTTCATGACAATCCAAGTTGTTTCGAATGTTTGGGAGAAATTCAAAGTTCAAAATCCACAAATGTTTGTATTTTAGTTAATTTTGGTGACTCATAACTTCTTCATAAATGATCATTTTTCAATAATTTTTGTTGGAAAAGCTGCGTTTATAAGTTTTGTTTTTGTTGTCAAAATTTTAGATCCATCCAAGACGTTATCAGTGACTAAGAATCATTCTAGTAGGAGGTTCAGCCACTAATGTGAATTTTTGCTACTTTTATCACTAATTTTTCAACATTTCAAATCCATTTTGCAAGCACAATGAGTTAATTTAAGGATATTTTTTTTCCACCAAAGTGTTTATATTCTTGTTTGGAATCACATTGTGCTTTAAATTTTTTTCATTTGAGTTGGTTGGGAAATCGAATTTCTAAACCAAATGTGCTTTTAAGAAMATTTCAGCAACTTTTTGCAACACTAAAATATTATAATATTTCAATATATACGGTCTAATGACCCCAAATTTGTTCCACACCATCTACAACATGCACACTACAATATTGTATGGTTAAGATCTTCATAACTGAATGAAATTTAAATTTTTAGCACTTGCAAAGGCAGGACACTTTTAAGCGTGGTTGGAACTTCGAAGATGAGGGGTTAACTTCCACACCTCTCCAGGGTCTTCCAATAACAAACTCAAATTCAAATTTTGCAAGTTTCATCAAGTGTAAGAAATAAAATTAACGAGGGGTTTTAGGTCTGACCCTACTATTGCTTGATTGAGGGGGTCCGTTGAAGTGGACGAGGCAGCTAGCTCACTTGGCTGGGCCAGGATGAAAACCTACAAAACCCTAACCAAGATTCAACAAACCCTAAATCGGCGGGCATGACGACTGTTTAGTTAAAACTCGTGCTGTTTAAATGTGGTCTTCTTCTCCATCGCTATCTCCCACCTTCTTTTTCACAGGCTAAATCAATCAGCAACGTCTACTGCAAAGTAGGAGATGGAAGACGCTGGGACAACAAAATAGCAATGAGCTTTCACATTCACTCGCGGTGAGCAAATGCTTTGAGGTTTTTCCATTTGTCGAGGAAGCATTTGCTGGTTTGGTCATACTCTTGCTCCACGCTTTGAGGCAACAAACTCTGTTCTAATCCAGCTTGATTTTCAACTGCAGGAGTTTCTAGCATGCAAGAGCGGAGCAACTGCGATTGCTCGAAGCACCTACTCTTCCCGCCGCGCAGCGTGACAGGGTGAAAATGAGGTAATATGAGCCATTTAGGACGTAACGCTTCCTTTTTTAAATGCTTTAGGGTAGTTATGTGAAAGTTGTGGTTGAATTTTGGTTTGAAGATTATCTTTTTTTTTTCATAAACTTTAGAGAATCTTATTTTGTAATACCATCCACTTTTAGACATTGTTAGAGATCCCAAAAGCAACGTTATATTCATGTAACCAATGCTTTTAGTGCTAGAAGCTCCTTAAACGGATGAATATTGTTGAGTGAAAGATGAATAAGTGACTTTGTCGGATTGTATTGCTAGCTATGTCAGTGGATGACTGTATTTGGATGAGGCAAAATGGCAGCGGATGAACCCAACGTATACTGCGGGTTTAGGGTCTGTCCCTCCTTTTGGATCCTAGTGCTTGCCGTGATGTGCTTCAGCCACCATTTACCTTGTAATCTCACTTCTATATTGTGCTTCAGCCGCCAATTACCTCGAGCACTCACTTGCCGTGTTTTGATTTAGGCGCCAGTTACCTCGAGCACTCACTTGCCGTGTTTTGATTTAGGCGCCAGTTACCTCGAGCACTCACTGTATTATTTTGGTGGAGAATTGACACGTTTGTAACAATTTTTTTTGTTTCCAAGCATTAGCCTCCACAAATCCAATAACTATTATTTGATTACACGCAGGTTCTAAGGGCGTGAAGTTGGTGGGTTGAATCCAAAGATGCATCTGCAATCTAGGTCTAGGACGATTGATGGGGTTTGTAGTGCGAGCTTAGGGTCTGTGGAGTGAAGGGCTAAGTGATCTTTTAAAATAACTTGGGATATCGAAGCAAGGTTTCAGTGCATTCTGGAAGCTACGACTCGAGTTTTTTTGGTAAGTTCTACTTCGTTGCAAGCTTCAAGTTCATTCTGCTTCAAGGTTTACTGCCCGTTGTCATGGACATTGGTGAAAATTGTAAGGTATAGGTCGGACAGGACCCACGGATCCACAAAGAATTAGGGTTTAGGGTGTAAGGGATAAGAGCTTGTTGAATCTCAGACCGTAACCTCTTAATGTGCATTTGTTCTGCAATGCAAAAGGTTGTTTGTTGCGCAAGACTATAGGTTTAGGTTTGTGGATACTGCATTGTTGCTCGTGTGCACCTCCTCCGCAAATCCAATAACTATTATTCGATTACACGCAGGTTCTAAGGGCGTGAAGCTGGTGGGTTGAATCCAAAGATGCATCTGCAATCTAGGTCCAGGACGATTGATGGGGTTTGCAGTGTGAGCTTAGGGTCTGTGGAGTGAAGGGCTAAGTGATCTTTTAAAATAACTTGGGATATCGAAGCAAGGTTTCAGTGCGTTCTAGAAGCTTCGACTCGAGTTCTTTTGACTAGTAAGTTCTACTTCGTTGCAAGCTTCAAGTTCATTTTGCTTCAAGGTTTATTGCCCGCTGTCATGGACATTGCTGAAAATTGTATAGGTAGGACAGGACCCATGGATCCACAAAGAATTAGGGTTTAGGGTGTAAGGGATAAGAGCTTGTTGAAGCTCAGACCGTAACCTCTTAATGCGAAGTACCGCACTTTCTTACTATGTGCATCTTCCTTTTGTAGGCAAGGCCACGACTTCCTCAAATGGCGGAAGAAGGGACTTCTGGTGAAACATTGGAATGTCCCCCAAGTCGAGCAGAAGAGGCACACCAATCCTGGTATGCTGAAAAGCGCCGCAGACAGCCGGAAGCGAACACGACGTTGCAGGGTGAAGTAGGCAAATGCCGCCAACGTGGAAGCTGTCCCGACTGATTCCAATCCATCCTGTGAATTGCCGGGTACAATTGAATTATGTGCATCTAGGATGAATAGAATTAGTACGCATGTAGCGAAGGAAATTGCTGCGTTTACTGCACATCGTCTTCAACAGTATGACAGGAACATATGCAATCTCACTATTGAGAAAGTCCTGGGACACACTTGTATGGCTAACATCACTCCACCATACTTGACTAACTTAGAGTCTGTGAAGTTGGGATATTCCGTTCTTAGTAGTGTGCGAGAAGGCATTAGAGAGCACTTGGTGGGTCAGAAAACCTCTAAAATTATAATGGCAAAGGATATTTTGTGTACATTCGCTTCTAAGGAAAATGTTGGCAGTAGAAGAGGGGTTGCTGGGCTGTTAGGGGTGGACAGGCGTAATATCTCAAAGGCGCAAGGAAGACGAGTACTGCTAGACTCTGCTCAAGACACATTTTGGCTGCACCACCGAAGAAAGACCCGGAGCGACTCTCTTGCTGAAAATATCAAGACTCTAGTTGACTAGTGGTGGGCGGAAGAGACAACAAGGTCCCCAAATCGCAAAGGTGTTGTGACTTTCCATGAGGGTCCACGGCAATGGGCCTCCCATGCTACCCATTTTCTACAAGTATCTCAGGTATTTTAAAAATATAGTTCCTTTAGAATTCCATGTTGCTTGTACTCTTCTCTGAATGTTTGGTATCTTCTTTTATCGCATGCTGACCTCCTTGGATGTTTGGTGTATTCCTTTTGTTGCATGATGAACTCTTTGAATGTTTGGTGAATCCATAATCTCATCCTAACCTCCTCTAATGCCTGCTGACCTCCAAAATTGCGTGCTAACCTCTTTGGATGTTCTGTGGATTGCTTTCTTGCATGCTTAACACCTTCAATGTTTGGTGAATTCCTCACTGTTGTCCTAACCTCCTCTAATGTCTGCTGATCTCCTTAATTGCAGGCTAACCTCCTTGGATGTTTGGTGGATTCCGTTGTTTCATGCTGAACTCCTTGACTGCTTCCTGAATTCCTTAGTCTTGTCCTAACCTCCTGTAATTTCATGTTTACCTCCTTTGTTGTTTCATGAATTAATTTCTCTCGTGCTGACTTGCTGTCTGAAAGTTTGCCTTCCTTGAGGACTCCTTGACGTTCATTTACCCCTTCCTGATTTCTTTCTTCTGTCATGACCTCCATGATGATATCATTTTCTTCATTACCCTAGTGCTTTGTTGCTTATTCAAAGGAACGAGTGCTTATTTCCATGGTCAATTGCTTTCCCTCATTTGTGTTGCTTAATTCATGGAGAAATTGGGTTTAGGTTCGGTCAATTGCTTCATGTAATGTTGTAGGGTTGTTTTCAGCTTTGCTTTCTCTGAAGCTTTTCTTCTGGTTTATTTCTAACACGAATGACGGTCGTGCAATTTGAGTTCTACACGAGCTTCAAGGACAGGTATCCTAATGTGCTGTGTAGTTTGACTTCTTTCGAGACCATGAAATCGTGGTGGGTTAAGCGCTTACGGCTATGGAATACATGCTATTGTAAGTATCATCAGGAGCTGCTAGAGCTACTCAGAGCTCTTGACACCATGCAAACAGATAAGCTTGGAGTTCACAGTAGTTTCAATTGTGACTGTTAATTTGTTTGTGGTGGTCTAGACTGTGCAAATGCTTTCCGCTTCTGCAATGCTCATCGTGAAGTATATGAATGACTCACAAATTCGTGGTCGTCAATTTTATGTCAGAAACCTGAGTTCTCTGCTTGGCATCGTTGGGCATGTTTACTAGGAGAGTGTCTAGATTGTGGCTTACAACTGCTTAGGATTTGTCTACTTGAAGAAAGCACTAACCAGCTCGTGAAGTGGAAAAGCATAGGCTACAAGGTAGTGGGAACAACTGCGGATGGAAATCCAAAGAAAGCGGTGACAATGGAGTATCAAGAGACACCACCGCGTGAGTTAATCGCTTACCTGAAATCCAAACTACAGGCTTTTGTACTTCATAATTATATTGCAACTTGGCARGATTTGCAATTTCGGGAGTTGTTTGGGTCTGTTCCTGCAAGCACTCTCATATCTTGTGTAGATTTCTCTGTAAATTATACTCTCAAGGTTCAGAACAAAATCCAATCAATGCATTGGCATAATGACCAGATAACCATTCTAGTGCATACAACCTATAGACCTAATCCCGCATGGAGAACTGAAAACGAAGAGCCACTGCTTCTGAAAGAAATTCATTATTACATTTCTGATGACAAAACCCACGACTCTTTGTATGTGCAAAAGTGCTTCATGTTGAATTGGGAGCATGTGCGTAGTCAAGGTTTCTCACCCCCTAATCATATTGTGTGGTCTGATGGATGTAGTGGTCAATTCAAGTCTTCACGTGCTTGGCATTTCATTAGTAGATATCCTAATCTCACTAGTGCTGGGAGTTCGAATTTTGGGTGCCAAATGTGCTGGAATTATTTTGGTAGTACGCATGGAAAGGGGGAAGTGGATGGTGCAGGTGCTCTTCTAAAAAGAGAGATACGAAAGGAATAAATGAAGGTGGACGGGCGCAAGCTCCAAAATGCTGCAGAAACCGTGCAATTTTTGAAAGAACAATCCAGGAAGGCACATGCGGGGCCACGGGGTGCATGATGCAGTACGAGTAAATTTTTTTGGAAGATTCCCATCTCTGGATCTAGTTCGGTGGATAGAAAAGACCCTCTTCAGGCTGAAACAATGCCAGGCAGCATGGGAAATCACTAGTGCTAGTTAGTGTCTGCTAGAGACCCGACGTTGATACAATATCGGCAATTGAGCTGCCTCTGTCATGCTTGTCTTGGTTATGACTGTCAACGTGCTTCTTACCAATTAGATCACGCTCCTGCCTTCATCTTGCATAGGTGGGAGTTCTCCCTTTGTTGCTACCCTTGCCACCGTTGTAGGGATGTTTGCTAGTGTTGCATGAGGTTCTACATACTTGAAATTGCTACTAGATTAGGCTTGCTTACGTTGTTGATGGATTCAAGGGGAAAGCCAGACTCCAAAGCTTTGTGGTTATGTGTTTTGTATTGAATTGTATTGGATAATGATTCTTTCGCGAATGCTGCTGTATAGGCTTATGTGGGGTATTTTGGGAAATCATGCATGATGTTTTGCCTTAAGATGTATGCTGCCTTGATTTATCGGAGTCATTACTGACTGAGTGAATGCTGCTGTCATCTCTCATTGCATGTGTCACCAAAAGGTTGACTCCAAAGCGACAAAACCAAACTCGCCGATTGTATAATAATGAGGAGGTGGAAGCTGGTCTTGACGGTGAAGTGATCACTGATGGTCTTTGCGTAGGAGATAATGTTGCTGTGCGTTCACCACTTCCTGAAGAGCCGTATTGGCTCATGCTGGTGTCTACTGCAACACACATGCTTCAAGAGGGCTTCACGGACCCAGAAGGTAATGAGTATGGCCTTGGAGACGTTATTTTTTCAGGCTTCTGGTACAAGCGTCTTAAAGCCGGTAGTCGTACTTATCTGTTGCGAAACGATAAAGAACCGAGTTCGGTTTATAGTCATTTGCTTTTGACTTCAAAATTCAGCTTGCCTCCTATCTCACACCTTGTCAAGAGTCAATTTGCGGGGTTTGAGTTGAAGCTTGAAGTGAAGGAGATTATCGATGAGGCCGTCTGTGCCGCAGCGTTGTTAGATTAGTGTACATTATATATGGACACATAGCTTTTTGTAAGCTCTATGTATTTTGTAACCGTATTTTATTTAATACAAATTTGTTTCAATCAACTTGGGGCAAATCGTTGCCTTACACTTGGTATGTCATGTGAACTTGTACATTTTGCTACTTGATTTTACGATAGCATTCTGAAACTCCTGTGATTGGCTTGGGGTTTAGAGACAAATGTGAATGTCATGTGTGTCGGTCTTTACATGAGTTGTTATTCTCCCACTTAGCATAATGAATACAGCTTCTGAAGCCAAATTGTGTAAGAGAATGCATTGTCCAGCAAGTTGGGGTAGCACTCGCATTTTAGAAACTCTTAATATGTAATTTCAATTTGGTTATCTACATATGTGAACCATTTCACATTTTAGGAACTCTTAATATGTAATTTGAATTCGGTATAATGCATATGTGAATCATTTCTAAGGCTTCATGCATACATAAACTGGGCAGAACACGTATCAACTTCTGAAGGGAAGCCCAATTGAAAAAAAAGGCTTGTAAGTACCCTCCACACGAGAGTGCACACCTAGAACATGGGAAATCACTAAGGTCCTATGAAGACACCGTCAAAGTCTAACAATCACATAAGTCCAACAAACACATGAAGTTGCATGCACTTGCACAAAAGTTCAGCAATCACAGAAGCCAGCTACCAATGGTGAATCACATACAAAAACCACATAAGTCCAACAAACACAAAAGTGCNGCAATTACAAAAGCCAGCTACCAATGGTGAATCACATACAAAAACCACATAAGTCCAACAAACACAAAAGTGCATGCACTTGCACAAAAGTTCAGTAGTCATAGAAGCGAGCCACCAATGGTGAATCAATGGTGAATCATATACAAAAACCACATAAGTCCAATCATTCTGAGTCATATGTTTGCCACAATCTTCAAGGCCAACTACACAGAAATACCTAAACAAAGCACTATATACAATCCTTTGTAGAGAAGTGATGCATCATGAGGCCCAACAACAAGACAATATCAGATATGATCTTAAAAAAAGGACAGCCTTCTAGCAACAAATCTCACACGTATTATACAAATTATATATACAAAATGTATTATCTTTTGGTTGAGAAGATGCAATGGACCTAAAGAATAAATATTTTTGACCCAAAAAAATGATCACTTGTTTTGTTGCCTCAGCCTCAACCTGTTTGGCAAGAGAATTGCGAGTCAAAGGCTTTGTAGAGGATGGCAATGGTGCTTTACCTACCTTTTCTAGTTTTCTATTTGATTTCCCTAAACTTGATACGCTAACCTTTTTTCGAAGCCCTTGCTCTTCCAAGGTAGGAATGCATCCTCTTTTCAAGGTGATAGAATAATGCCCCTCTCCACTCCCGTGCATCTCCTTCCCATTGTAATTTTCATTTGCCTCATGTACAATACCTTCCTCAGGTCCAACTGTATTTTCACTTTCCTTTGCTACCATATTATATGCAGCAGGCTCTCCATGCACGACCCCACCCAAATCAAACAAAATAGTATTGCACACCGTAGTTTAGCCAAAAAAAAAGCCCGAAATTGAATGAATGCACATGTATGCTCACGCTCTTACCAACTATAGCTTCCACCACTTGCAGGGCATTACTATCCAGCAGTATTAGGACGCTTGCGAGTTGCGTGACCCTAGACTGGGGCAGCCGAGCATGTGTATGGGATTCTTTTATCAGCGAGTCAACCACCTGCTGTGAATCATCATTTCCTGTTTCTGTCGCTTCATCCTCAGTTCGGCATCCTCCACTTACAAGTGGCTCAGTACCAAGCTTGCTGCCAGAGGTGCATGGCAGCAGGGAATGCACTTGGTGGATGGACCCGGTGGATCCCCAATCTGAGTGTTTCCCTTTCGACTGCGATACTGCAAAATGAAAGAAAGGAGGCTACATCAGCACATGTCAGAGATGTAATATCTGAAACTCCAATATAAACAGCAGAATAGAAGAGATCAGCCGATACCAATAAAAGCAGGCTTTGCAAACTCATTTCAGCATGTAAATACATAATGTGGCAACAAATCAAAAATTATAGCAAGAAAGGAACATTGTTGCAAGAAAGYAACCATTGAAACAATAAAGCATGCCCTCAAGGAACAAAGCACATAATCGAGCAGAAAATCAAAGTTTCTAGCAAGATAGGAAAGATTCTATCAAGGAAGCAAATGTAGTAGAACCAAAGCACATGTTCTAGGAAGGAAGCGGAATTTGTAGCACCCAAGCAAACATAGTAGCACCCAAGCACATATTCCGGCATCAAAGCATACATTCTAGCAACACAGCAAATATACTAGCACCCAAGCACATGTTCTAGGAAGAAAGTAGAATTTCTAGCACCCAAGCAAAGATAGTAGCACCCAAGCACATATTTTAGCAACAAAGCATAAATTCTAGCAACACAGCAAATATACTAGCACCCAGCAAATATACTAGCACCAAAGCACATGTTCTAGGAAGAAAGTAGAATTTCTAGCACCCGGGCAAAGACAGTAGCACCCAAGCACATATTCTAGCCATAAAGCAGAAATTGAAGCAACAAGGAAAAACTTTTAGCAACACAGCAAGCACAGGAGGATACTAGCAAACTTTGAAGCAACAAAGAAAATACTCAAGCACTCCGGAAGGAAGTGTCCTAGCAAAACATCACGTTATAAATCAACAATGCACATATAGTAGTAGAAGACAAAATTATCAAGGAAGAAAAGAATATTTCGAGCAATGACTGAGGTTCATTTCCAAGCAACGTCGCACCTTCAGAGGTGAAGAAGCTCCTTTTTAATCAAATCGTAATCCAGTAGCAAAATTGAAGAAGAAATCAGAATGAGGCCACTTACACATTGGGCTGGGAATTCCAAAACTGCCTTTCCATGTGTCACTCAATTCACAGACTGATTTGTCCAACGCAAGCCTTGCAACATCCTCTTCCAGTTGCATCTTCCGAAACCCAAATGATGTCCACCAACTAGGGGCAAATACCTCGTTGCAAGTGACACAACTGTTTTGAGATTCTGCCAACTTCATAATGCAATAAGGGTGGTAAAAGAGTCGACAACTCACCATGACCACGTCATACGAGTTATACCAACGATTGCAAACAACACAAGGCTCAAGCATAAAAGGACCTGCATCCTTTTCAACTTCATGAGGGTGCAAACAAGATTTTGGACAGCAATGCACACCTGCACTAGCCTTCAACTTCTCAATTTCATCAGCCACTGCTTCTCTATGCCTCCTGAACTCCAAGGTTTCTTGGCAAACAGCTTGCATGTCAGATTCAGACTTTCTTAAGTCCAAACACACCTCTTTGTATAGGGCTTGTGCTTTTTTGGCCTTTCTTGCAGCAGCATCAGAGCCAAAAGTAGCAAAGTCTAGCTTGCGTGCCAATACGTCTATCACACTTGAGTTCATCTAATTTCTTGAGTCCTAGAGTGAATCCGTCATTCCCCTCGTCAAGTCGGTCCCTATAACTCTGGACCTACAGAAGGGCAAGTCGAGAAGAGAAGTAGTGAGCATCTCTGAACCTGAAACCCTGAGACTTGATAACCCAAAGCAAACCTGAGCATGAACAATCTGAAAACTACAAAGCATATTTGGGCACAACCAAGTCAGAATTTGTAATAAACATAGAGCTTGACCTTTTTTAATGTAATAAACGGAGAGCTCAACCTCACAGACCCAAAGTGACAAGGAAACTGTCCTGGATGCTAGACCTTCAAATTTGAAGAACGGTGAATCACATTCATAATCACAAGTTGAGAATTCAGAACACGGGAAGTGCACATAAGTGCAAAACTATCCCTTAATAATCTACCCACCTTTCAGCTGAACCCTAAAACAAGAACCTAATCACCAAGAATCCTAGACCTCGCGACTTGATAAGCCATGGCTCACAGCAGTAGAGGATGGAGACAAAATCTGGAAGCATTACCGAGGCCTGGACATCTACAATCTACAGATCAATCGTCGTCAAGGCCTTTTCTGCCGCTATTACATTTTCAGCAGCTTCTTTTGCATCTTCCAGCCGGTCGTCCACACCAAACTTGTAAATAAGTATCTTCTCCTCCATGGTCTTCTTGGATGCCAAGAGAAATTGATGCTTCCTCTCACTGGCTAGCAGGAACTCCTCTTCCACTTGCAGCACTTCCTCAATAGTCGCAAGGTCTGCATCTGAGACGTGACCAATGCCAGAAGGAGCTATGACAGGTTTCAAATGCTGCTCAGTTGTTTCTGGTGCTCCTTTTTTTCCTGATCCGCCAGTCCTTGGTGCTATGTGGGGGGCTAGAAGCTGTCGCCAAGCTAGCTACTCAGCTGTAAGCTCACGTCGTATTAAATCCCTCTTCACACGGCTTGCAAGCGTAAACGAAGTGGACGAAGCCGCAAAGGCCCAGTTGACCTTCAGTCCCATTTGCTCAGCAATTTTTCCCTTAACTACCCACGCCATGAACCCGTTGTTTGTGACCTCCGTCTTTCCATAAATCTTTGCATACAACTCCACGAGTTCCTTCCTCTTCTCTGGCAGCAATGCACTGTTGCTAGTCTTGTAGGTTGTACATTTTCACCAAACCTCCTCTATCTTCTCTTGTGTCACCACGGCCATATTGCTAGCAAGTTTAGGATTTAATCCTTCTCCTCACAAGCCCCTTTCCGTGACAAAAAAATCATGAGTCTGAGCCTTCAAGTTGGCTAGCTCTGTTAAGAGCTCTGGAACACTGGCGCCAACTTTCACTGGTCGCGGCTTCCTCTCCAACGAGGCCCTCCTTTCTTTCACAAGGCGTGCGGACTCTCCATGCACAAATTTTGAATCCATGAAATTTTCCACCTATAAACACAGCCGACAAATCTGTCCTAAACTACCAAGACGTGAAGCTTGGCGAGCTCCGTGCGCCTCTTTTCACAGAACAAAAGACGAGAAAACTAAACCTCCAAAAAATTGGCCTGGCAGCACCTCCATAACCCTAAGTCGACAAGAGAGAAAGCCTGGGAGTCCAGTTCTGTGGCGAGGGACGGAAGCGCAAGCGCCATTTCAAAATTGCCCGCCAACCCTAGAAGTGGCGGTAGGCTTGTCAGAAACGACCGTCATCAACACAGTTATTCTAAAGCACTCCGTTAAGCACCCTCTCCATGTCCCAAGTGGCTCATATTACCTCATGTGGACCCGCCAAGGTTGCACGCGCTGCTTCGTTAGGGTTTTAAGTATGGTTCTCACTCTCCTGTTTTCGTTCATACTGTTCTTTCCACCCCCTTTGGTACTTAGGGAACTACGGAAATGAGAGTAGAGCTCAAAACTTGGGTGAACAGTGAAGGTCCGCGTGCGTGGACCTTCACTGTTCACTAAACTCAAAAATTTCTTCAATTACGCGGTGGTGACTTTCCCTTCGTCATCTTTGTTTCCCTGGCTATTCGAGAACGTGAAGGCCACATTAAAGTCAACTACTTAGGCCGTGGTGCCATGGCCCACTTTTTGCTTCCCAAAATAGTAATGAACCTCAACCACCCTTGCAATTACGAAGTTATTTTATAGTGGCTTTTTTCAAAACCTTACCGCATGTGCAGGGAGTTCAGCCACCACTCTTCGTCCACGTGCTCCCGATTCTCCTCGTTCGTCTTCCTTCCTCCACCTTCCTTTCGTTTCCCTTTCTCAAGCTCCCTGCCAATTTTGCTTACTAGCTTAAATCCGTCCGCTTCCTATCGACTTCAAAATGTGGTTGTCTTCATCTTACTCCCATTGTATAGCCAACATGATAGTGTTAGTTGTGGGATTGCGGGTTTACAGTTTAAGAATTTAATTCATAACGTCCTGAGCATATTAGCTTAGTTTTTGGTCCAACTTGTGGAATTGCATTGGCTAGGAGTCGAGAACGCCGATGTTTCAGTCGCAGTAAACCCAAAATCTCACAAGTGATCATGTCCAAGTTTCTTGTTACAGAGTTAAAACTGTTTTCAATTCCATTTTCGTGATGTTTGAGTGTAACAAACCCTACAAACTAGCATTACGTAAGTTATAGGGAGTTCTCAAATTGTCACACAATTTCTTTACAATCAATTAAACAATCAAGTTTGGGCGGGGTGTTATTTTTTGCATAGCAAAGTTTTTTTAGAATCCAACAAGGGTCACAAAGCTCTGTTTGTAGGTTTTCAGCCAACGGTCTGAAATGAACTAAGGTCTGAAATTATCATTGGAGGATATGAAGAAGAAATGAAGTTTTCTTCTTTAGTTATGGCAGTGAGAKTCAAAGTCCAAAGTCATGTGTAAATGCTTACTTGATCCTCTCCTTTTGTGGCCACTGTTTTCGTTTCTGCAAAATTCAACTTCAACAAAGTATGCATCTTGGCGTTCCGACAATAGAGTAGCAAAGCCTTTGGATTCTTTGTGCARCGACTTGGGAGTCACACTCAGCCGAGAATTAGAGTTACCCACCGAGAGGGCAACAACTGCACAGGTACACAAGTATGGAAATATGTTAGATTGTTGCATGACAGATTTTAGAGGTAAAAGATTCTACTTTGTTGTAAGCACCATGAAATCTCAAAGTACTTGACCTTCTCCTTGTACTTTAAAACCGTTAGTTTGTGTCATTGACCTGCACAGTAACATTTCTGCGGACTGAAATCTTGTTCGTCACTCAAGATGCAACATGGAATTCCTATTGTAACTTCTTTTTGACTTGCAGTGTTTGTGAAAATGATCCTCAATACTTGCTATTGTGACTTGCAGCCTACCCTGAGATAGCGTGAAGGAAGAGCAATGCACGTTAGACGATATACCTTTCACTTTGATTCAAAGTGATCTTGTCCTGTTAGGTACTTCAAGTGTAGACTGAAATTTCCAAGTTTAGGGTCTTAAAGTTCATGAGAGAGGGTGCTGAAATTTAGGGTTTAGGTGGTGGGAAGCTAGAGTGGAGGATCTCACGTAATTGCAATGCCCTAGAAATTTGATAGGCTTCAGAATTCCCCAGTTGTTGGAATCAGCGGGAACCTAATGTACAAACATGTAGGTATTCTAACTTGTTTCAGTAGCATTCTCTGTAGAAATGCTCCTCACCTTTCTTCTCTTGCACTGCAAAAGACAGTTAGACATGAGAGAGAAGAAGTTCAAGACAAGAAACACACATTTCACTTTGCACGCATTGCATATGCATTTCGTTGGTAATGTTAAAGAAGACTTGAATTTACGTTCTTGCTCTCTTAAGGTATTAAGAAGAACAGTCAAATTTGCAGGGGCAAAGGTGCAGTGCAAAAACTAACCTCAATCAAATTTGTTTGGAAGCTACCTGGGTGTAGAAGCTCTCCTTTTGCTGACGCTCATAGATGTGCCAGTGGAGGTCCTGTGTAAGTCATGAGTTAGTGGGTGCTGAAATGCTGAATGCATTTGTAATCATGGGGAACAGTGATTGTCAACCTCACAAGAAAACATTAGTGTGAATATCCTATGAATTTGTGATATGAAAATATTCAACAAGAATCTTTCAACCTAGAAACCATTGATGATGAAGTTGACTGGGAGTACCGTAATGACCAGAATTCACACTGCCGTCTTCCACAGGAAGTGAATATATCGTCAAAGAAACACGCTCACTTATATCTCCTCTTGCTTGAGATAGATCCTGCCAAGTAGGCTTCTTGTATTGCGTGTCCACTGTGACAAGAATATCTTGAATTGCGTGCACTATTGGTAGTTCAAAAGTAACGAAAGGAACACCTTTGCTCCATTTATTGTTAGAAATGAATAATGGTACACTGTGCGAGTGCACATACACGGACATATTTAACATAGAGAATATTTGATGTATATATAATGCATATAATGAAAATTTTATGATTCCAAAAAATGACGATCACAATTTCTTCCCTAATCCTAGTGGATAAGGGAATGCAATCTATCATTGATGTCAAACCAATGACAATTGGCAATGTTTATTGGCATCATCATTTCATCCATTAAATGTTGAAGATTGTCCACAATGACCACATATTTCACTGTGGTTATTTAAAGAGAAACTTGCTATTTTGGCTCTTTACTAGTTTATTATGGGCTAGTAGTACAAATAGCTCAAAGGTCCCATTAAAAATAATTTTGAACCACAAARAATCAAAATCTTGAGTATATCTATTAGAAAATTGGTTGCTTCTTGAAAGTGTGAGTAGAAAAATTTATGTTCAAATCTTATTCAAGAAATAGAGTGATGTAATTGTTGAAGAAAAAAGAGATCCATACTTCTTACTTGATAAACAACAACAAAGAAAAGATAAAATGAAATTGCAATGGTCCATTTCTTGAAGATTTGATCTTCCCTTCAAGTCTATCTAAACAATTAATTGAAAAACATCTTGCATGTTCACATGTGAGTATGAAAGATTTTGAACTATGACAAAAGCATGTACAAATATTGATAATTCATTTCTCTTGTGTAGGTCTTTCTACTACAAATTAGCATGTGATTCCTTGCAAATGTTGAATGCAAGTTGARCAAGCATTGGGTACTTCATTTTCTTTGCAAGGTGCAAACCTATTCTAGCTTTGTTGCCTACAATCTTGATAGTAAGAGTTTAACTTGACAGTAGAGGGAAATGGTCTTATAAGAGTATAACATGTTGAACAAAAAAATTATGTTATTTTTTTTTAAATCTACAAAGTCTGTCTACTTTGTTCATTTTGATCAAATCAGAACCATCTCAAATTGAAGAAAGAAAAAAATACTGCACCTCAACGGAATCAAGATGTATATGAGTTCTTTTTGAATTTCACGTTTAAGAAATGAAAATAAAATTATTGATCTTCCAAATGCTTGCTATTGAAGATTCTAGGTACATATGACAAAGTTTCTTTTTCCAGCTTAAGGTAGCACTAAAAATTCTTAAAATTCTTTGATTGAGATGAAATTTTTTCCCTTGATACATTCTAAGTGTTGAGATCTGGAACCACATTTCTTGGAGCCATACTATAATATAATWAGAAGTTGAACTTCTTTGACACATGGATATGTAGTGAAATTGTAACGGAGAGAGCTTCTGTAGGTATCTATATAAGACCATCACCACAGTAGATAAATGTAAGGGAGTTTTATGATCTTTGATTTGATACACTGGAAGAGTTTGTGATTTTCAAGTATTATGTTTCTTGATCATCATTTTGAAAAAGACCCTTACATATGAATAGGTCCATAATTCAAAAAAAAAAAAGTTAATCTCATTAGAGTATGAAAATTGAAATTTGAGCTACAATAATTGCAATGCTATTATGTCCTATCTAAATAGAAAATATGCAGACATCTTTGTGTGGGCATTTGTGTAATTTATGGTTTTGTTTTAAGTGTATGATTGTATATATAGAGACCATGGTATAACTGAAAAATAAAGTCATTTTCAAAACCTTTGTTAATTAAAACGTATTCTAGTGAATGGAAAGATCTTTTATAGACAGAATTTGTTTGTATGAGATCATGGATTGAAGAATTCTCATGTGTCGTTATTTCATTGGACAAGTGTTATCAGTTAGTATTGCTTGTTAGTACAAAACTTGTTCAAATGTACAGTAACCCTAAAGGACCAAGGCCATTTTTTATTAAAAAAAACACTCGAAAAAGCCATTTCTATGGCAAAAAGTAAAAAAAATTTGTTTCTTCTTATGCTAATTGAAACTTTTTCTTTCATTTTCTTGGAATGCTATTTTTGAAGTTTAAATTGACTTTTACTTTTTTTCTATCTTATTTTCACTTCATTTTTTTCTACTTTTAAATTAGGGTTCTTTAGTTTCTTCTATTTTTATGTAATTATGATTTTTTCTTCTTATATTCTATTTTTTTGAATTATAGCTCATAATATTTTCATTTGTCATTTTCAATTTTATTATAGACAGTTGTAGGTAAGCAACATTTTTTCTGTGATCGTGTCCAAGAGAGTTTGATTTCATGAAAGGTGATGGGAATTGCTAGAATTCTTAAAGAGTGCTGACATCGACAAATTTTTCAAATTTTTACGTACATCGCTTACAATGTATTAATCCTATTGATGTGGATATTGCACTAGGCTCAAAATAATTTGTAAGGACTAGTCAGCAGTCAACTCACGGTACTAGAGATTCTTGAGCCTCCACGACTCATCTTCCTTTCTGGAACTTTACGAGCTCAACAACAACCGAAGCTTGTGGAAAAGGTACTTCAAGCAAATCATGTTTTGTAGTGCCAAACATTGAACATATTATATTTGAAAACAAAGTTTGAGTTCAATATGTACATGATGAGGTGTATTTTGCCATTTGTAATCATATCAAGAAATGGAACCATACGAGGTCGCAGTGTTGTAGAAAAAACATTTGTAGATAAAGAAATGAATGGTTCTCTGTTGTAAATTTTTGACCACAAACTTTACAAATATAAATTAAATGTAGAAAACTTCAAGCGTAGAACACGTTACATAGGATTTTGAAAACAAAAAGCCATAATGAAATAGAATATTACAATCAATAGCCAATGTAGGTATTTGTGTAGAAGATTGTGTGATACACTATGGAAATGATGATGTAGAAATGAAATTCAAAAGATGTAGTCATACAAGGGTACAAGCATGCTTGGGGTACTCCACAATTGGCGTCACACAATATATTTCACTGAAATTCATTTCTTTAATGTAGATTAAGTTTCAAATCTTGTAGAAAAATTATGATTTTAATTCAAATTTTYTTGCTTYRTATAGAATACAATATGGAATCATCCAAAAAAAATTGCCATGAATAGATTAATGTTGTTAATTTGATTCCTGTAGCTTCATTCAGGACTCTGTYACATTGTCCATTTTTCATTCAGGAATCAAAAARGAATATAAATATTTAGTAGAAAGTATTTTCAAATCACTTCATTGATTTATGATATTTTGATAACCAATTGTAGTCATTTATAACTTGATATGGAATATTTAACTATTTTATATTATTTTTCAAATCATCTAAAACAGCACAAGGAGGGACTACGTCTAAAAGGAATTCAAAATTGAATATTCTTGCAGATTTCATATTTGAATCTTGAAAAGTGAGTTGTTAACTAGTGAATAGGCAAGAAATCATAGTAAAATTCTTGTATGTACCTATATATTTTGTATTGACATAATATCAGCTGCTAAATCCTAACAAATATGAAAATAAAAAATTAATGATTTCATGAGTTTTGATTCATGAAAATAATTTGACTGTATGTGTTCTAACAATAACTAATGTTTTAAAAAATTACTCTCATTTTTATTTGTAAAATAGGATTCCTGAAAATTATTTCATTCCTGTTCCTTGATTCCTGAGTGGGGTACCCCAAGCATGCTTGTACCCACAAGGGTAAACCTTTCTGAACCGCTTCACAACCAATCTTTTAGAACTACCATGTCTTCAATGAAGTACCGAACTTTCGTAAGCGTTATACTTGTTGTTTTCTAGTTGTAGGATTTCCCAGCTATACCACTAAAATATGTGGAAGAAACTTTTGATAATTGTAGAAAGTGAAATGATACATGTCTAATTTAAAATTGCATAGAAAGTCCTGTGTAGAACATTGCCAGTACTTAGATTTTTTAGAAGCCATAGCAAGATTTTGAGGAATGGATGAAATTTTGAACCTTGATTTTAACGCAAAGATTAGACAAAATTTAAACAAAATTGAGTAAAAATAGGTCATTTTCATTATTGAAGGAAAGGTTAGTGAGAATTCTATAAGTTAAAAACAAATTTAATGTGATTTCGTAGAAGATGGAATTTGAACACAATAATGTAAAGTACCACATGGTTGTAGTTTTATAACTATAAWATGTARAACTSAAAGATTTTTYAAATCATTGAAATACTAWTTATTATTTRATTGTGTAAGTTACATATTTCTAAAATTTGAATTGAACCCCTATAGGAATGTGGTTTTATATACATATACTTGAATTGTTCCAAATGAAAATGATAAAGACTGAACATGTACATTTCTTGAGATTTAGTAGAGACTAATACGGTWGAGGAACTTTGTATTGAATTCATCAAACAATAATGTGGACTCGATGAATAAGTACATAATCTTAGTCCCAAAATTTGTCTAAATATTGAAAAGGGTTCTTGGAAACAACGACTATGTTTGTTTAGAATTTTGCATTGTCTATRATTGTTTAGGAAGTACAAGCTAAATAAGTCATTGAAAAGGACTTGTGAAATCCTCCATTGTTGCGTACACAATTTTACTTGTTTTTAAATTGTTTTACATGACACTTAAACAAAATTTCAATCATGTTCTACATAGAAGTGTGTAATACTGTACAATATATTTTTATTGAAACTTGCAACTCAAAGGAGTATCTTTTACTAGTGGACATGGAAGTCATTGCAATTTTTTTTAAGAATCTTAGCGTACTTCTAAGTGAATGCTTGAGAAATAAAATGGAGCTATTGTGTGGTAGTAGTATCATGTACGCAAAATATCGTAATATAAAAAAAATCTAATAAGCGTTCAGATAGTACTTTATAGTGGAATGATAGATACAAGAACATATTGCCCATTGTCTAATAAAAGCATATTATGTAGTTTATAAAATAATACAATAGTAATGAACACAATAAATTTTTTTTTTGAATTTGGATGTTTTAATTCCAATGGTAATTCTATCTAGTCTATGAAAAATTTGAATCTTTACTTGAAACAATCAAGGAACAAAGGTATTGGGAATTGGGTTTTCTATGTTTTATATTCACAAGTGGCAAAATTTATTATTCATGACCATCACAGTATAAACATGTGTGTTGCAACGCTTACAAGTACTTGCCATTTTTTTCTATAACTAAATGCAATATCTTTTTGATGTGCAGTGGATAATGGCTCCTAAAGTGCATTCAACATGGTTGGAACATGGATGGTGGATAGTAGCAAACAGTGCTGAGGAGCCTATGTTGTGGATCACGGACTTCCCAATTGAAGAAGGAAAACACAGGAGTCCTCTGAGTGCAGCATTTGGAGTGATTGAGGGTCTTGCAGGCACTGCTAATGGAGGACTAACTGTGTCAGTAACCAACACTGAAGTGGTCTTTGAAAAGTACAAATTGAAGAAGAAGCTCATGATGGCACCTGTATCAACCGAGCTCACTCTTGTTCTTTCTCCTATGCATGGTTTGAAGACGTTGGTGAAATTCTAGAAGACTATGCCTAATGATTTAAAAGTTGCAAGAGAAGCATTTATTACAAAATTCCAGGAATCGACCCAAGAACAAATATGTGAAGCGCGTGCTCGTTGTGTGGAGATTCGAAGGTATGAGGAGCTTCTCAACACTGACCCTGTTGCTGCCCAAGAACAGCCTCCACCTAGAGAACCTGAAGATACGGATGAGTTGTATTGGCTTTATGCAGCTCTTGTTAAAGAGAATTGGGTTCCGCTGGCTGAACGGAATCGGAAGCGTGCTACTAATGAAGGAAGAAATGCAAGTCATTCAGAGGAAGGGGGTGCTTCTCAAAGGCAGAGAACACATCGTGAACGTCTGGTATCTGTAGCAACAAATGTTGTAGAAGAACCTACGATGGAGAACGATATTGAATTGCGTGAGGAGGCATTAGTACAAGACAATGCTCCAACTATTCCATCGTCAATACAAATGGAGGTTGAAGAGGATCCATAAAAGCCACAGCAAAGGTCATCCGAAACATATTCACAAAGTGCAGAGGAGAGGGACTTGGGATTGGCAAGAGAAAGTGATGTGAGAGCTCCGAGGACCATCACAGAAGTTGCATCAGGGTCTCGTACTTCAAGAAGTGCTCTGGGAATCAAAGTGAACGAGTCAAAAGTAAGGTCGTCTTGTTTGAACGCGGCAAGATCTGGTGCTGGCAGAGGACGTGTTCGTGGTAGAGGTCGTGGACAAAATATAGCCCAGCAAGAGTCTCAAGTGGAAGGTATTTTAGGGGAACATGAGAGGCTTCGCAATGTGGATACCCTGATTGAAGAAGGAAGTGTGCGCACTCGATCCGAAGTTCAAAGACATCGTTGAAGGGCAGCAATGCAAGGACCTCCTCTACAAGGCAATGATGGTGGACAAGACAAGAATGACAATGATTTAAGTGAAGATGAGCCACAACAAACACGTACGAATGCTGTGTTACAAAGTACTACAGTGACGCCTGTTGTTTTTCCCACGAAGACTGAATATAAAGCTGGATACATATGAGGTCAAGAGACGAATTTTAATGCAGACATCAAAAATATTTGCAATGTCAAGCATGCAAAGACAAACCACAGAATGCTCATGCAGTGGCAGGTGAATGAGATGTATGAGCGTCTTAAAGGAGTGGAAGCTGAAGGAGTGAGTGCAATCACACTCCACCCAATTGCGTACCATTATGAACGTACGAATGACAAAGGGGGGATTGAAAAGGAGAAGGTTTTTTTTAGTCAAAAAGGTGCAAAAAGGGAATTTGAGGTTGCCTTTCTTACACATTGTAAAGCAGATTCAAGTGCCTCAAGGATTACATTGAGGACACAGTGGTTGGAGAAGAATATTGTATGGGAGCCCATGGATGGTCAGCATATAGTTGGTGCCTGTAGACGGACTCAATGGGAATATCATGAAGGTGCAATGTTGGAAGAGGGATATCAACAGCGCTTTGCAAAATGGGAAGCAAAGTTTGTGGTCTATGATAACCCGCAGTTCTATATAGAAGCGTCTGTGAGAATAAATGCAAGGGAGTTCGACCGTACCTTTTTCACCACGCATTATGAAAATCTCATGAAATTGCGCAACATTTGGAAGGCATGTGGAAGTCCAAGTGTTGCAACTTGAATTGATGATGCACGCAGAGCAAAGGCATTGACAATGGCAGTAAGTGCGCTGCACTTAAGTCAAGACTTACCACAATGAATGTCTTTGAAGCACTTGTTCAAAAAATTGGTAGATTACACACGACATGCATGGAATGAAGATGAGAAGTCGTACAAGGCAATGTTGTAGGTGTATAGAGATTACGAAGAAGGCAAACTTTTTTTTAGCAAGAAGGCAGAGGATAGTTGGAAGAAACAGGCAAGGGAGCGTAATCTTGACAGAACTTTGGATGGAAATCCAAAGCGGAAGAGGATGGAAAAGACGTGGTTTAAGCCTTTGACAAGAACCTCAAAGGAGACATATTTACGTGTAGTGAAGCAAATGGCAGCAATAGATGTGGTGGATGGGAGGCGACCTCCGCAACAGTATTACTTCAACAATGCCAGAACTTCAAATCCTCCCAAAGGAACTATAGCATTTGCGGTGGAACGTGTACAGCGGAAAGATGCCGTGAGTAACCAGATTCTCTTCTTGATGGTACAAGCGAAGGATGAAAACCTGTTGACGATGAATGATTTTTTGGCTATAGATGCAAGTAGATATGGAGATGAAAGAGGAAAGCAATTCACCTTGATGGGGAAAATTCTGGGCAATGATGTAAAGACCTTGTGGTGTTCACCAATTGTGACTACGGTGCAGTCTCAGTACTCTTGAGCATTTCATACCAGCGTTTGTTAGGCAACATTTTATAGATAAAAAAGCAGGTCGCAAAGGATATGCAGGCTATGGTCGAGACGTGGAGGACGTTTTAAATGCTCGATGGGACTGGCAAGTTGCTTTACCATTAGTTCAAGACAAAGAAAGAGAAGTGTTGTTGCACGTGAGGTGTAGAGGAGGATTCTTCGATGACAAGTACGTTGAACTTGGGAAACCTTGTTTATGGATTTTTGATTGCAGGCGAGGAGGTTCAGAAGGGGTGGATGAGGAATGGACAGGTGAAGATTATAGCAAAGTTGTACAACAATTGCAGAATTGGATGACATCAATTCTACGTTGGACTGTCATATTTCTTTTCCCACCCGGAATATACTTTGACGACAGAATGCAATCAAGAATGGCTTTGCTAGAGAGTTGTCATTGCTTGAAGGGTTCGTGGATTTTTAAACCACAAACCGTTTCATCATATTTGCATGATCTACATCATGGTGGGTAGAAACAGCGTGGTGTGCAAGCAGTAGGGGACATTGCTATTGTTATGCAATATCCGGAAGAGTCTGGACTTATGGAAAATATTCTGCGTAGCACAGATGATTTGGATGTTGTATTTCAGGATAATTGGAATGCAGAAGTGATGCCACGAGTAGAAGATAAATTCAAAAGGACACCTATGGAATTGAAGAGGATGGTACAGATGTATCTGCCACACAATTGGGGATAGGTGACATTGGGCATCACGATGGCAGTGCCGAGTATTGTGGAGAACGGTTTCGTGGGAAATGAAATTTTTATCATGGAGGGTGGGACGACGTGTACGCAGGGTGAATGCACGGTTGAGTGGACCAAAATCACTGTCACAATGCTGTTTTCTGGGACCCCTCCTCATTGCAAGCACTATTGCGTATATTAGAAAATGATATTTTAACAAAAAAATTCTTATTCTTCATTCTATACATGGTTGTCTAGAAACCCACATAATTATTTTTTAGAAAATCATTCACATGAAGTGTAGGGGGACTTTTGTAAGGACTTTTATGGCATGTCACAGTGTGAACATCATATGTTTAAGCTTCTTTTTTGTATGCATGAACTTCTATAAGTTAAAAAAGGGATTATACAGTACATAGATATGGTAATAAGGGTTCCAAATTGATGTTTCCTATATCATTGATATGTTGCAATTATGAGTTAGGGACTTTTTTGTAGTCAGGAATGGTATAGATCTTCAAATGTCCCTACCAAAGCCATACCATATTATTTTTTGAATTTTTTTTTGGCTAATCCCTTAGGTTTATAATCTTCTACATGGGTGTGTTTTTCAATTGGACATTGTACAAATTAGAGTTGGTACGTAGAATACAGTTCCCTAGACTGCAGACTTCTATAGTGACGTGGCCGTGATGAGTTAGCTATCGGCATGTAGTCTTCATCTTGTAGGCGACAAATCAGTGGTGAGGGTTTCAGGGTTCCAAGAGGGGATTTAGGGTTCGTGGAGAAGCGCCCAGGGTTCTGTGAGCATTCTTTGGTGCTGCCGATTGCTGGTGCCACCATTGTAGATTTCTTTCAAGGTTTGGAGGTAGAATTTTGATTTTTGACGCGCATGGTGAGAGGGGAAGGTACATGGGCAATGCTCGGGGAGAAGCAACCAACAATTCTGTCATTCTTTGCACCCTGCTGATTGCTGGTGCCGCCATTGCGAGTTTCTTTGTCAATTTGGAGGAAGGGTTTAGGGTTTGTAACGCATGTGGAGAGAGGGGGAGGTACATGGACAATGCTCGGGATGCCCAGAGACGCAGAGGATTTGTCAGAGTAGGACCGCAAGATCGAGAGAGAAATTTAGAAGAGAAGAGGGCTAGAGATAGAGAACGACAGAGATTGAGTCGAGTTCGAAAGAGAATCAGAGAGGAAGAGGAGAGGGCGGCTCAAGAGAGAGAGGCCAGTCAGTTACCACAGTGCTCCTCGGTTACTGGATCGAGTGGTGTAGAATGCTCCACTCGCGACAGAGATATTCAGAGGGTTGCATCTACAATCATAGCTACAATGACCAAGGAGATAGGTGTGTTTCCCAGTGAGAAGGCGAGGGAGTTAGTTTTACGCAAAGTGTGGAAACACCCTCTATCAAATTCTGCCTTGCCGAAGGAGCTGCGCATGGGAACCATTGCAGAAAAGGACATCATGTCTAGACTAGTGCAATCTCTTAGTGAGGTTAAGCAGTCAAAGAGCAGGGCCCAGCTTGTAACAAAGCACGCCATCTTCACAGCAGTGGTCAGATCGGGGAGAAGCAGCTCAATGCGGAAGAAGGCACGATTACTTGGTGTACACCACCAAAATGTTTCAGTTGCAATTTCTAGACGCTGTAAGATGGACTCAGCCGAGAAGTTTCACTGGGTGCTGTAGATGCGGAAGGTTCGGGTGGACATTCTCAGTACGAAAACAAAGAATTTTGTGATCTTGTGGTGGATATCACAGACAAGGATGAGCCCAAACCGAAAAGAAGTGGCAAAGAAGCGGATTGGGGGAGGGTTGTACGAAGAGAAGCCAGTACAATACTTGCTAGAAACTTAGGTGAGGATCGCAAGAGTGTTTGCGCTGTTGCCATTAGGGCGTAGGGTCTTACTTCGTTTGGAGTTCTTGTAATGTGTACCATCATCTGCCCATGCTTAGGATTTGCAGGTGTAGGGGGATTTGTATCTGGTCGGTTTCTCTAATGCGAGACTTCACATTTAGGGTTTTCGGGTACCTCTGGATTCCCACAGAAAGTGTAGGGAGAGTGCAAAGGCCTGGGGTAGTAGTCTACGTAGCATTATAGCATTATAGAACTCAGTTGACTGTTAATTGATTTGGACTGGAATGCAATAGAAGCTTTGGAGAATGTACGTGCTGGGATAGTAAAAGGATCCTCCAATGTTTGTTGTCAGAAATGGACGATAAGGCAGTGTTGCAGATTCTTAACTATACAGTTAGAAATTGTATTAGTTTTGTCTCTCCCGCAAATTGTTATGTCTAACTCAGGTACTTCAATAATTTGCTGAAGGACTTCCCTTCACATTCAAGAGGATTCACGAAAGGATTGGGGACTGCAACAGGGTTTATGCAAGTGCGAGTGAATTGTATTGGGGTTGACGGTATGCTTCTTATTTTTGTAGGGGATGCTGAGTGATTGATAGCAAGGTTTAGGGTACATTAGCTAAATTGGTGTGTAGGTCTTGTAGTTGTTTGTCAATGACTGGGACTACTTTTGAGGTCAGGTATGCACAATACTTTTTGCTTCTGTTTTTGCGATGATGTCTGCAGGCCTGAAGGAAACGAGGATTGCCAATGTTGTAAAGCGTCAGTGCTGACATATGCTGGGACAACTGAATTACAAGACGCTATACTATGCCCAAAGGGTGAGTTTTGTGAGTGGCACAAGAGGGCCTGTGTGTATGGTGAGTGTGATGCGTGTGGAATTGATTTGCTTCCACTTTGCCCCCTTGAGGAGGAAGGTTTGGATGAGAAAAGATTACAGTGGAAGTGCTTCGAAATAGTGGATATAGTCACGAAGAAAGGGGAGCCTCGTAAAAAACTGCAACTGGTATATAAAAATACTACCTCTGTTGAATTTCTAGCTTACTTCAAGCTTGAGCTGCAGTTTTTTGTGCAACACAGTTTCGTGGCAAGATGGGAGGATCGCCAATTTTGGCAGTGTTTGGAAAATTTTCCAGAAGACACTATTGTATCTGTTGTAGATTTTGCTGAGAATTATTCGTTTGAGGTACAAAATGAGGTGCAGTCTATGCATTGGCATAGTTACCAAGTCACCATTTTGGTGCATATCTCATTCATGAGGAATCCTAACCCTGACCCAAATGATGAGAGTTCCAAGACATTGATGAAGTACCATTTCTACATTTCAGATGATAGAAAACATGATAATTATTTTGTACAGCATTGCCTAATGCTTCATTGGGATAGCTTGGAGGAAAGTGGTTTCAAACCTAAGAATCACTAGATATGGTCTGACGGGTGCGCATCCCAGTTTAAGTCCCAAACACCGTGGTATTTTGTAAGTCGGTATCCTAAGCTAACTGGTGGGTGCAATTGTGTTTGGAGTTTTTTTGGTTTGGGCCACGGTAAGGGACTGCATGATGGTGTTGGGGCGGTTCTGGAGCGCTACATTAGACAAGCACAGTTGGATCCTCATGGGCCGCAGTTGCAGATAGCAGAAGATGTGGTCAAGTTACTGCAGGAAAAATTGAGTGGCCAACCAAAGACCTCTTACTGTGAGGACAGGCGGCCAGTGGACCGCAAATTTTGGCTCATTGGTGTTGAAGATGTTGATCGATAGCATCAGTTTGTTTGTGAAACAGTCAGTGGGACGCACGATTTGCACTCTGTCCGATCAGTCTCAGCCATGGACGTTAATAAGTTACTTATTAGGAGCCTAGCTTGTTTCTGTGATGCTTGTGTTGATGAAAATTGGGGTCAATGTATTAATGTGGAGTGGTGCAAGGAGTGGAGAGTAGAGATGCTAAGGATGGACAATGTAGGATACGTGCAAGCCACTATAGAAGAAGCTTTTGTACTGGAGTTGTGGGATGATTTTGGGACCGATGGGGAGAACTTGGCGTGCTGCTTGGAGATTGGGGACAATTTTGCGACTGAGGCTGAGGAGGGCAACAAAGAAGGCGTGGACTTCTATTTGCTGGTTTGTCACTTGCAGCCATTTGTTGTGCAGGAGTCGTTCATTTGCTTGTGGGGAGAGGAATGCAGTGCTGTACGAGTTGGCAGTTGGCTGTACGAGGACGTTACTATCAGAAGTGGGGTACGGGGCAACAAAATTATGTATACAGGGCAAAGTCTCAAATTGCTTGTTGCCATGTAGAGGATATAAGGGCAATCAAGTTTCCCATGGTTCCACAAACCCATAGGGTGCAAGGTAAAGATCCCGTATATGCATTGGCAGTAAACGTAGAGAGTCGAATAAGGCAAGGGTTGGCAGGTCTTTGCTAATATTTATGGTAGGGTTTAGGTAGTAATTGGAGATGTTCAATAGTATATCATGTATTGTTAGCAAATTAGAGACTCCAGTTAGGCAAGCTATGTCAAGCATATCCTTCTTTTGTTGCTAAGAGAAACAACAGCATCTGTAGATGCTAAGTGAATATATATTGCATTTTTATCATACATGTGTAGCTCCTAGAAATCATGAAGTGCATGATATCCGCAGTTTGAATGCTGAGCTTAGGCGTGTCCAATTCAAATTTGAGAACAGAACAGATTCAGAAATAAAAACTCATGTTTGTTACTCGCAGCCTCAGTAGGCCAGCTCCAAGGTAATAAAACTGACTTCAAAAATTCAGCCTCAGTAGGCCACCTCCAAGTTAATAAAACTGACTTCAAAAATTCAGTAAGTGGCCGCAAGTTCCTGTGAGAACTGTGAGCTGTGAAGTAGTTGAACGCCTCACCGAAATAAATCCTTCACCCTTGAACTCCTGGCCGGAAGGAATCCAAAGTCATTCAAATACACCTAAAGGTATGCGAAGTCATTCAAGTCCCCAAATCCAAATCAATTTGGCAGTTACTTTTTCATAGGAATCCAAAGTCATTCAAATATAGTCAGGTCCAGCTCATTTACGAATTTGTTCAAGAAGTTTACACTGCTGCCAACTTTGACACCCTCCCGGGGGCTCAAAAAATGATTTTTTTTCATGAGTTTTTGTTTTGCAAGAGCATCCCTATCTCAACAACATCTGTGCCAAATTTCAAGGCCAACAGAGTCGCCAAAAAAAAGATATTGGAATTCTATGAACATGTGTAATTCTAGACTTTCTCTGCTATCAACTTTGCCATCTTCTCAAGGATTGAAAACTTTTGCTTTTGCCATGAAAACCACTCCCTTTCTTCTTCTTTTTTTTTCACAAGTCTCCCTCTCTTTTATTCTCCCTCTCCCTTTTTTTTCAAAGTTGGCAGCAGTGTAAACTTCTTGAACAAATTCGTAAATGAGCTGGACCTGACTATATTTAAATGACTTTGGATTCCTATGAAAAAGTAACTGCCAAATTGATTTGGATTTGGGGACTTGAATGACTTCGCATACCTTTAGGTGTATTTGAATGACTTTGGATTCCTTCTGGCCAGGAGTTCAAGGGTGAAGGATTTATTTTGGTGAGGCGTTCAACTACTTCACAGCTCACAGTTCTCACAGGAACTCGCGGCCACTTATTGAATTTTTGAAGTCAGTTTTATTAACTTGGAGGTGACCTACTGAGGCTGAATTTTTGAAGTCAGTTTCATTAACTTGGAGTTGGCCTACTGAGGCTGAATTTTTGAAGTTAATTTCATTAACTTGGAGTTGGCCTACTGAGGCTGAAATTTTGAAGTCAGTTTTATTAACTTGGAGTTGGCCTATTGAGGCTATAGATACTAACACACACCACATACAAAATCTCACGGCAGTCACCGTGTTCTGAACCTCCTCAAATTCTAACACAACCCCCCCACACAATCTCACGGCATTGACCACACTAGAGACGCAATAACAATCCCATTCAGCGGATCTGAAAACTACTCAAATTGCCATGCATAGAACACATACACAATGTAACCCCTACATCCCGCCATGAACCGACTGGAATTCCCACACCAGGAAGCTGCTCAAATTCTAAAACACATATAGCACATTCAAAATGTGCTGGCATTCACCAAATGACGAGCTTGCTCAAATTCAAACAAAAGACATGTACAAAATCTCAAGGCATTCAACACACCCTGGACCTGCTCAAATTCTAACCCTGTGAACTTGCTCAAATTATAAAAACAAAAAACCCGCACACAATGGACGCAGTTCGAGAATGCATTCAAGTACTAAAATCTTTAGAGGCGATGTAGCCGCCGTAGCTGCAAATCCCCGGCACCTTGCAGCACTCAATTACGTGTACAGCCTTCACGTCCAGAGAGTTCATGGAATCATCCCAAACTTCAACCACAACAATTGCCTGCATTCATAGAATTCACCAATAAATTCTAACGCCAGGTCTCACGTTCTTTGCTCAAAAATGAAAGAGAGATAGTTTTTTAGTTTCGCAGACCCATTACTGACGGTGCTTACCAGGACACAATAATGCAAATGAATTGTCAGATTTTAAATTACCATGAAGACGCGAAGTACTCTCCAAAATTGAGGAAATTACAGGGAATACTATTGCCGCTGGTGGTGATCACTTCGTGGAATGTCACTTCGTGGAATGCCTCTGCGCTGAGCGAGTCACTGTTGCTTGTGATTTGTGATCATGGATCGGCACCTTCAAACCCTTATCAACAGACCCTTTACCTTTCTCAATAGATCCCTTCTTCTTGCCGCTAGGCAGCTTTGGTTGAAAGGTGGTCTTTCCTCCACGCCTGGTTCTTTTGTTGATAGGAGAATCCACGCCTGCAACATCTTCAAGCTCTTCTTCACTAGTAGAATTTCCTGTCGCCTGCTCTTTGTCATCCTCGAATTCAACTCCCCCTGTTGTTGGAGCTTCCTCAGACACCTCAGGTACAGCTGTGGATGGTGATTTCTTTGCACCCTTCTTCCTCTTACCGTGTGATCCAGTCTGTGCCAAGGTTCCTAAGATCGGTGATGCCTCTTGCTCTAGAGGAGGCTCTTCAAATAGTACAGGCACTACCTTCCTCTGAGATAGCCCCATCCGTGCTTGATAACTCAAACTAATGCTCCCGACAGATGGGCTCACAGTCCGAGATCTATTAGGCTGCAACTGCTGACYAGATTGAGTGGAGAGAGAAAGTGAAACCATCCCTGCATCTGCAAGTGCGGCAAGTCCAATTCGGCAAACACCTTAGAGCTTGTCGTATCAAAGACCCTATGAGATGTGCATTAACAATTCAAGATAGTATTGGTGCTGTAGAGACTATTAGAGACCCTATTAGAGGTTAATGGAATTGTGTGGACTATTTGAGACCCTATTAGAGGTTAATGGACTCTTAACAATCGTGTATGGAGAATATTGAATCCAAAGCGGAATCAAAATATATCGAGGACTGTTGATGACACATTGGAGAGCCTAATGGACTGTAAGAGTACTTATTAGAAACTGTAGCACACGTTCAGGTAATACAAGGAAAAGCATTGACAGTTAGACGAAATTGGGGGACTCATCCACAAAATACAAGTAAAATCACTGAATCTTAGAATCCTATAGAAGGCAATGGAGTATTCCAATTGATATGTTATTGGTACTTTGAGAACTATCACTATGAACATTGGAACAAATAAGACATTTACTAAAATGAGTCTTCCAGACCCTCAAGATTCTCACGCCAATCTTCCATATTGCGATTGCCCTCTCGTACTAAAGAAGGATAGATGTGCGATCACTTATGCCAAGCCCACTCATCTTGGTCATCTTCAAGGATTCAATTACCTTCTTCTGCAGCAGAACCTTGTTCTTCAATTCCTCCAACGAGGTAGCCTCTGCACACAATTCATTGGCTTCAAGCGGCTCGGGTGCCGACAATTCAGTCGTACTCGTCTCTTTCTTTGTCAGTAAACCCTCGAGCTGCCGTAGCTCAGCTTCGGGTGTATTCACCATCATCGCTCTAAAGTCGGCCTGGCTGACAACTCGAACTTTCTCCATCGCCGCTTCTTCTTTCTTCCGCTCCAGATTGTGGACATCCTCCTCTGAGGAAAGCAAGCAACTCTCTAAGCCAAAAATAAAATCCTGCCACTCCTCAACAGACTTACTCTCTCGCAAGTCCATACTCATCCAACAATTGCTGCTTTCGGGCATTGTCTCCATTAGGTCTCCAAAACTAGCAGATGGTCTCGTCCGACGACCTAAGACCCTTAAACCCTCCTCCTCAAACCCGTCGCGTGGAATCCCTATCTTCGGCCCTGAAAGCACGTCTTTAGCTTCTTCGTTATCCTTCTTTCTCATCTCGTTGCGGCACGTCCACTCAGCGAAGGCACACCAATTCATCTTCTTCGACTTCAGCTTCTCGTAAGTAATGCCGCGCGCCTCAGCCTTGTTGATGAGCCTGTTGTTCGGCAGCACATTCCGCTGATGACAAATCATGTATTTCTCCTCACTCTCACGAATCAACCACTCATCCTCAAGCCGATCATACCTCTAGCCACTTCTATTGATGCAGGGGCCAAACAGAGATTCTACGTCGGATTCCTCGAGGTGCACACCGATTTTTAGCTTTTTAGGGTTCAGACCTTCATTGCTAAGGCCATACGATTCCAAAAACTGAGAGCGAGTTGGAGGTGTCACTCTATCAAAGATAATCTGGGGCTGTTCCGCTAAGATGGGATCTACGAAAGAGGACCTATCATCTGCACCTTCAACCTTCACTGGCTTCACTAAACACCTCTTCTCACCTCCTTCTTCAACACAAATTGTATTAATCACCCTCAACTTTGACGCCATCGTTTCTCTCAACAAACATACACGTACAATCTATTCACAGAAAACAACTCGAGTGCACAAGAATCACACGAGCGTACAATGTATTCATCGAAAACTACTCGAGTGCACAAAAAAGAGCAGCAAAGGAAAAGCCAGAGGTTGTCAGGTCCCTTGAGCGATAGCCTCCTAGCAGCGCCTAAGCCGCACGATGAAACCCCTGCAAGGATCAACGGCCCACGTCTTCGGGCGCGATTTCAAATTTGGACTCCCACCTTTGCGGCCTTTCTCGTGGCTGCCAGCGTGGCCCGTGCAAGAGGACTTTGCAGGGACTTACATTGGGTCACCAAGAGCCGGTTTTGGTCCATTCAACCATGCATCTACCCCGCAGTTTGTGTACAATAAGTTGCAGTTGATGTACGGGGATACAATGGTAATGGTGAATAGTGTGAGCAATGTAGCAGAACAAAGGTTCTCACAAGTTCTTAGTTTGGTGGAGAGGACGCCTAGTCCTGATCCTTTGCAGGCGGATATGGAGGTACCATGTGGTCGTTTTGAAAGGGTAGTGCGATCATCAAGTGACTCATCAGATGGAAGAGAAAGATTTGAAGTGCTTGCAAGCAAGCGGAGGGGAAAAGAGACTGCAATTGATTCAGGTGCATCGTCATCAAGCTGAGATGATAGCAATTTCGAGAAAATGCACTCTGACGACCTAGCTAGTTTTGGCCAAAACTTGAGCTCTACTGACAGTGATGTTGAAAGCGACGCCCACGGGGACATGGCAAATTTGTCGGAAACGGAAGAAGATCCTATTTATGTCCCAGAAAATATTGCTAACGACATTGATACCACATCAGCAGAAGACGTTGGAGGACGAGCTGAAGAAATTGAAGATACGTTGGCAATAAGAGAGGATGTTGGCAAAAGAGGAGGAGTAATGGAACATAAAATAGCAACCACTGAAGATGTTGAAGCACTAGAAAGAGACATTGAAAGTCCTCCAGCAATAGCAGAAGAAGTAGAAATACAGGGAAGAAGCATTGAAGATTCAACAGCAGCACCAAAAGATGTTCAAAGAGATAGAGAAGACATTGGAGGTACACTATCAGCATCAGAAGATGTTGAAATGGAGGGAAGACAACTTGAAGATACACCAGCAACAGTGGAACCTACTTCAGCATTGTCAATGTTCAATGCCTTAGATTCTAGTACTTTGTTTTCGGGTGGATTTTTTTACGATAAGGAGTACGTACGATACATTCGTCAAGAGGTTCAGAGTGGAAACGAAAAGCGTTACATTTTTGAGCGATCGTTTTCCATCTCAGTAGGACCAACCATATCACCAATTTTATCAGAGGGAGTGTCAACACCTGTTACAAATGCTATGGTGGATAGGGCATTGGATTATGCTTCTCCATCCCTGTCGACTCCAATTGGTGGTCTAAGCGTAGGCAAAGAAATGGAAGCATTCATAGAAGAAATGACACAATCATCTGCACGAGTATTGGAGACACCAGATGCAACGGAGCAATGAATGAAATGAAGTAATAGTACATGTGTCTTATATTAGTGTAGAGTATGTTTAAGTGTGGAGTTTGTGATTTTGTTTTGAAAGTATTTGCAGAATTTGGAGTGGATTTCTAGTGTTTATGTGAATTATAAATTTGAAATGAGAAAGCAGAGGATATGCCTTCAATTTCATTTGGATTTTGTCAATAAATTTTCACATAATTATATTGATTTTCAATTGCACATGTGTTATCCGCATGAAAACAATATTATAATAATTGCAATGTACGGAACATAAAGATTAAAATGTTAATAGACAAAAAAACAATTGGAATGAGGTAAAATTAAATATTTGGAATATTCAGCATTAAAGTATTGTGAAGTGCTTTCCTATAGAAAATTTGCATGCCTAATTGAAGAACAACAAAGTAAAATGGATGATAGGTTTTTTGAAAAAAACGGGGGGTACTCAAATTTTTGAAAATAGCATTTAAAGTGAATAGTATTGCATACGATCATTACACTTGGTCAAGTGCAAAATTGTCTAATTTGGTGTTTATGGTGTTCATCATTGGAATACATTAGCTTGGTGTTCTTTTCTCTCAATAGGACAAACACTCACAAAATTATGTCCCTCCAAAGATTCTAGTTCATTGAAACAGGCGTCACGCTTTCACCACGGCTCTTCTCATGGCCATAACTTTAGGCTTATAGCTTAGAATGTTGTAGTTCTTATTAGTTTAGCTTTTTTGTGTTCATATCTTTTCAATGATAGGCTACATGCCATATTTCATTGAGGGATTCCATGAAAACCCCTCACTCCTAGACCTTAAGTGTCCTTGGGCCACCGCACCACCTCCAACTTTGAACGTTTATAATGTTTGACTTACTTGTCCAAATCACACGTTCTTTGGACGGTTAGAAGTGTCATGTGAAGATCTTTCCAAACATGTAGGGGACTCCACCATGCTTGTTGAACTTAGGATTCTATTGCGCGCTATTTGCTTGAGAGTCTATCATTTCTTCCTTCATAGACTTTTGCAAGGGTTGGAGGGTCATCCTAAATGTTCCCCTTGCTCATTAAGGCACTTTGAGCACTCCAAAGATATAAGGGGCGTGAAAATACCTTTTATTATGCGCCATTTTATATTTGATCTCTTTAGGATCTGGTGATCTACAAATCCAGCTCAAAAGCCTTTCTATATCACCTATCTTGCCCGCGGGCCCGGTCCTACCAAAGTTCAATCTACTAGAGTGTGGTCTAATGCAATTCTTTTGCTTCCTCACTGTTGTTGGGCTCTGCGATTGCTTTTCTTATATATGCCATGCTCGATCCAACACTCCATCAASTTTRTCTTCATTATTCCTTATTTTGTTCCATAATTCCACCYGCCTCAATGCTACACCTTGAGCTATTACCTCYTTAACACATTCAAAGCGCACGGGTATACTATATTTCCATGTGTGCTGAATCTAATTTGCAATTATAGCCACTGCACTTGGTGGATGTTGGTTGATATTCTCCACGCTTCAATTGAGATCTATCGACAAGAGCATTGACTCTTTTCTCCACTCCTTAATTWACTCCTATGGAGTTTGTCTTCTTAAATATACTCGTCTACTAGTAGAAAATTTTAGGGACGTCCTTCCTTGCGACCTTCCTCACCTTCTCTTTTTTGCATTGCTTGCACCTACCACCTTTCTCTTTTCTTGGAGGATTTGTTTTCAAGTGTAAAACCATTCACGTCTCTGAATTGGTTTGCATCTTCATTGCCCGCTTCATGAATTCTATCGTCCRTTTCTCTCTCTTCTTTTCTTGCTACAAAAGCACTACGGTTTTAGAAGTAGTTGTTGTTGCCATGAGGGTACTAGTGGTATTCATCTTCCTCCTTAGCAATCTCTACCCTGAAGTGCACGTTCTCTTTTTCACGTTTGCGTGAGTGCAGTAGGAAATACCYACTTACAAGAACTTCAAGAACAACAACGACAACCTTCAAGGAGGTCATTTGACAATGGCAACAATATTGTAATAGAAAAATTCCAATCATATGAATAAGGCACAACGCAATCAGCCTAGCATGTACCATTCAAGTGTCCACTAATATACACCATGGGCATCTATTTTTTTACACTTTACTTTCAACAACTCACATTTTTTCATGCAGGATGCACGTATTTCTATCAATGTTTCTTTGACCTCCAAGCTTGTCTTCCTCCTTGTATACCACTCTAGACAGCAATAACTCTTCATGTTGGCCAAGTCTTGCGCATGGAGATATTATTTGTGCAATGCGTTGTACTATTATACTATGATGTGGCAAAATATTTAACTCCATTACACTGCTGCCAAAGCCCTTGTCTCTTTTGCCTTATACCAAACAATAGTTCTTGCAGCGGTGTCTCTGTTGAACGTGAAATGTGTCTACTAGCACGCGGAGAAGAGGGTCCTCTTCCCAACTGTCGTACGCACTGTCTAGGCGTAAGTACCCTTACAACACCAAAACATTATAAAATGACTCTCACTAGTAGAAAATTCATTTTTTCTGTTGATTCAGTCGCGTTGTCCCGGTCACTTTTTGACAAAAATCTATTGAAATCAACAAATTTTTGTCAAAAAGTGACCGGGACAACGCGACCGAATCAATAGAAAAAATGAATTTTCTACTAGTGTCTTAACATCGTCCTAGGGGATCCTAGTATGTTGTTGTAAGCTAAAAGTATCCGGATTTTCTTCCTTTCTCAATTTGTCCAAGTTTCTACTCTCTTTTGGTTGTCTTTCTATTCGGAACTCAATTCGAGTCTGGCCTCTTCAAAATTTTAGTTATGTCTCTCAAATCAACTGGTTTTTTTTATTCCTCTGTTTTATGCCCAGAAGGTCCTCTTTTGATCTTTTAGAAGGGCAGGGACTCACCACTTGTATTCCTCACACTCTCTTCTCTCACCTAAACCCACAAATACTCATAACAAGGTGTTGCAATAGGTTAGGCCGGGGAACACCCTCACACCTTCTTGGATGGCCAATCCGGAAAGCAGGTCACTCAATGTTGTTTCCAGCCTCTTCCACTACAACGACAAATCAAAGACATCCAAAACCTGATTGCGGGGATTGTTTTCTAGCTACTAGATTGATCTGGTGGTTGAAAGACCTTCTGGTGAGTGGAGATTTCCGCTAGCGATTTCATATCTTTGCACGGAATTACACTAGATTTCAGACCCGCATCCACACCACTCTTTAGCTTTGCCGGATTATTGTTCCGATAATTTAAAGGTACCACGCACAAACCCTCATTCACAAGCCTAAACCTTGTTACAAATGCACCCTCTTCATCTAACCCAATTGCCTAAGATCGGGATTCYTCCTTTCTCATTTTGTCTTACACTTCAACACTCATGCAAACAATCAAGTAAAAACTCTCACTCATGTAGCTAGATTCACAATGCCCAATTGGTGGTTTAGATTAAAAGAAAGGAATACAGTAAATAATTGAAAGCACTAGCACTAGTAGAAAATTCAGTTATTCTATTGATTTGGTTGCATTGTCCCGGTCACTTTTTGACAGAAATCTGTTGATTTCAACAGATTTCTATCAAAAAGTGACCGGGACAACGCGACCAAATCAACAGAATAACTAAATTTTCTACTATGGAAGTATGAAATGTGAAAGAAACAGACTTGTCCACCTTTAAAAAAAAAAAAAAGCAAAAGCAAAAAGCCCCTCCAAAATTAGGGTAGTTACAAAATGACTTCTCGAGATATCTGGGAAGTCAAAATGTTAGAGATCCTAAAAATCCAGAGCCAAGGCCCATGCTTTGAAACCCGTTCTGAAGCTGGAAATCAAACTCCAAACTAACTGAAACTGTCATGACTACTTTCCCTTCTTTGCCTTCTTCGAACTGCTGCCGCCTTGACTTGATGAAGGCTTGATAGTTGCCTTGACTGGAGTCATTTTGATTGCTGCCCGGGTCTAGATCTTGCAATCCACGGGGGGAGGCAAATCGTCCTTAGCATCCGATTTTGTTGTTCCTTGGATTGATAGTCCTCTTTGTCCAATTGCTCAATAATCTGGACCTCTTCCTCCTCTTCTGCTATTGGTGACAATTCTTCCAATACGATCACTGATCTCTCCCTTCCTGGCGTGGACTGCTACTTGTATTTGAAGTTTTCCAGATGGGTCTAGGCTAGATTCACAACTCCCATTTGGTTAAGAAGATTCAACCGGACTAGAAATCCGGGTATCTTGAAAGCGCTTAACTGAGTTGGCATAATGGTTGGAACACTCGGTGGAGCGGAAATCTTCGATGCAACTGGGACGGTCTTCCTTTTTGGTTCCCTTTTTGACTCAACCATTGTCTTCCCACTTGTCCATGTTATATGTGCTTGATATGAACTTCCCAAGACTGATGATGGATAGCCCTCTAAGATTCTGATTGCAGTTGCGTTTGTGCTAAAAGAATTTGCTAACTCAGAGATCCGATCATAAAAAGTAGTTCCGGAAGGTAGGTGAAGTCCATTATCTAATTCGAATCAAGGAGCCCCAACAGTTGGTGCACCTCCTTCAATACGGCCTCCATTTGAGATGAGAAGTCAACCAGGACTGTCACCATCTTTGATCCGGTCACAAGTCCATCCTTGATTAGTTGGGGGTCGAAGAAGGCGGCTTTGGTGATGACATCTGATGGTTCCGCCACCAATCTAGATAAACCTTTAACAATCTAAAGGGCATCCCTCTTTTTTTTTGGAAGTTGCTAACTCTCCATCCGCCTAGTTCATTAGATATTGGAGGTCATCTTGTTCTTTCTTCAGGTTCCGAATCTGCTCTTCCTTTCTCCTCATCTCTTTTGGACTTGGCCAACGTTGAATTTCCTTAATGACCTTATCCAGCTCGACATCTAGCTCCTCGTCAATTTTGACCAAGAGCTCTGCAAGGGTATTGTGAAATACTCTCGCTTTCCTCACCCACTTGATTCTTGCATTATGAAATTCTGCATGACTTTTAGTCTTCTTCCATCTTTCCGGACTCTGCAACTTCCCTTGCAAGGCCAGGTTAGTGGACTTCCTTTGTTTCTTCTCTTGACGATTGATAAGCAATTCCTCCTTCTCAAGCTCTTCTTTTTCAAAATTTAGTTGGTCCGACTCGACTTTCCTCATGAGGCTATACTTCAGGATTGCGGATCTAGTATTGTACTCTACTAACTCCCCRTTATTCAAAACCTTGTTTTGATAGTAAAGGTAGAAGAGATACGAGGTGATAAAGCTGTGTTTTTCCTTCCCTACATGGTCAACCAACTTGGGCACCACGCTCATGATAACCTTGCCCCAATGTGCAAGTCTTCTCTCCATCACCYTRAAGATGGTKTTGACTATCGTGACTATAACCCGGGTAATCTTTTCTGGATATAATATTGGAATCAAAAATTCTAAAACTCTCCTCTGACTCTTTTCCTTAAAAACGCTAATAGCTTATCCCTCTTTTGTRTTAGCTGGATTCATAAACTTCTCGRYCGAAAAATTATCAACTTGGGAAGCGAKTCCAAATCCGTTCTTYTGGAATCCGYAGAATTCTGCCCAAGYATTCTCCGTCCAARTCATGGGTTGACCCCTCATYGTCARCTCAAACTSTTTCGGAGCTTCTACGATGAGCTTTTGAATCATCTYCTCATTCTTGAAGCTCCATRGCCTCCCGATTAACCCRACACATTCTATCTTCATTAGATCCTYGTCTAATTATTTCCGAATGYTTGGATCATYAGGRATGGCCGRACAAACAATTCGGGCCGTAATCGTRTATTTACAGTTAYKCCCTTCCGCCATAAAACGCAAACAAACAAAGTATGGAATCAATATGGACAGCACCGACCTCATTGTTCCTCTCCCTATTGCGATTACTATCTCACCAATCTTTTTCTCAACTATACGCGTGCAAAATATTGTGGAAGAAAGAGGAAAGAATGGAGGTGGCGGTGGGTATAAGCACCAAACGCTCTGCCAATGGTTTCCGCAAAGAGTCGTTTACCATAACGGTACCCTAGATTCTTAGGTTGAAATTCTAGACTATAGATCTTTCCTATCCGAGTCATTTCCGGATATCGGATCCAACTTTGGTCCGGTTACGGAACATCCTMTTTTGCTTCTACGCTCTCGAAAACTAACTAAACCCACAATTCAAGTGTAGCTAGCTCTAATTATGGTTGCTTACCAAGAAAAATTAAAAATTTACTCTATCCTTATACTATTCTATCCAAATTCTCTTCCGTCTGCAGTTTCCGTCCTCCCGCCACTCCTAGAAAAACGTCCCTAGCGAGACATATGAGCATTACATTCAACAACGGACGGCTATTGGTATTTTTCCACCCATATGAACGTAGAGCCGCTCTATAAGCCGCAATAGCACACTTCGTATGCTCAGTGACCATTTGGAAAACCTCCTCCTTCTTTGATTCTGTTAGTTTTGTGCGCAATTTGTAATATGAAGATGGTATTGTAATCATGTTGTTGTTGTCTCTTTCATAGCATTTACAAACACACGGTGACGCACGACGTTGAATGCAATGTTTGCCTCATAAAAAAAAAGACCACATTTCATCCAACCTTTGTCTCATTGGAAGTTGTAATACCTCGTCCATGGTCATTTGTTGAGACGAGGCATTTGTCCTTCTCTCCATTGTCATCAAAGTCGAATCCTCTGAATCTGAAGTAGCTTGTTGTGGTTCATTTGTATCGCAAGGCACGTCTACCCCCTCCAAACACACGGCCAAGGATAATTGAACACACCCTCGTCTCCACCAGCCAATCCTAGAACCTCCCCTTGCATCTCTTCAAAGATAATTTTCTTTGGAACCAAGGTTGTCCGGACGTCCGGACGTCTAGGGTCCGTGGACGTTGCCTCCCGGACGTCCCCTGACATTCAGACGGGTTGTCTGTCGGGACCGTCCCCGCGTCAGAGACGAAGGGGACGCCCGCGTCATGGTTGCCATGTCGTCCGCGTCTCTGCGAGTTCGTCCACATCCGCCAGGTCATTTGCTCGTCCGCGTCCGCCAGGTTGGTTTAAGATTACCTTTTCTTCATAATATTGTAATAAGAACGCCTTAAAAACGGTATATATTGTGAAGTGTTCAAACATCATTTTATAAGCTAAATATACCCTTTGAAATTGGGATCACACAATAATTTTGAATTCTTGTGAATTGAAATTGTAAATTGTATATCACTTTTAGAAATTTTACTTTATTTTGTAAGAAATTGTAATTGTTATAATTTTATTTAGGGTGCTTGGGCATAAATGAGCGAAAATAACGAAGAGAACTCAAATATTCAATTATTCATACACTCCATGTCAKTTACAAGCATGAACTATGAACACTACTTTAGCAAAATTGTAAACGCTCTGTCATATCCTTGTTTAAAAGAAGCAGCACTTACAATGACCGTCTAGGACGCTGCGTGAGGATTGGAGAGCTAAATCTACAGTAGGTAGTGCTAAATCAATTGAAACAGATGTATTCTCAAAACATCACGTATCTTGAAGGAATTAGAGCCACTTCAATTAAAGGAAGCAAAAGTATGTTTTGAGCAAAAATTGGAGCCGTACCTTGAAGGAATCTGATTGAGAAATTCATCGGGAGCAAAAGCAAAACTGCAAACAAGAGTAGAAGCATGGCAACTCGGTAGCCAAAACATCAACGAAAACACAGTCACGACCCGTGCTCTTTTCTGAGGAGAGATGAACATCTTGTCCGTCCAACTTCAAAATTTGTTGTGCGGTGGTGGAGACTCAGCAAAGGTGTGGTGGCGCGGTGGACGGGTCACGTCAGCTGCGGGAAAGAGCATGCAACCCACAACGTACCAACAGGGGTTCCTTGGAAAGGGGGAACAACATTAACGGTTAACCTTTGAAGGACAGACTAGTGACCATGGAAATCCTCTATTTTGATGGTTCCATCCGGGGGGCAGCATCCGCGGATGCCGGACGTCCAAACGTCCGGACAACCCTATATTGACCAAAGCATAATACCTAAAATTAACTGATAAGGCATTCTCCAGTTTCAAATGGTTGCTTGGATTTTGATTTATTCAATTTTTTTAGCTTATGTACACTAAATTTTCATGTAATGTAGGTGACACAAATTTACTAAGTCACATTGTTTAAAATTATTGTAAGTTAGACTGTTACTAAAGTTGTACCAAGTCTTAGTTGGTTGTTGAGACTTTTATTGATAGAATTTTTCAATTAATTTACATGTCTAGCATATTAAGTGATATTAACCTCTAAATGCTCAAATTGCGTTTTTTTGGCAACATAGTGATTTTGGGTAGCCAAAAAAACTTTTTTTTAAATTATATTCAAAAGAACTATTTGAAATTAATTCTTAAGATTTATATCTAAGTGGAAAGCTTTTAATCATTCTATTTTGTTCATTGAGTTAAGAATTATGAGGAGTTCTAGTTTGGAGGTAGTGTGCAGGTAGATATAGAATCTCTACTCTTCATAAAAGTTTGAAGTCCGTTATTTAATTCATTTTATAATATTTTCAATCCACGTTACGTTTTGGAAACATTCATGACCAAGAATTACCATAATATGAATCCAAAATACATGCACGTTTAGTACTTTTATATGATAAAAAAATGAAATCATTCGCCATACATATGTACTTCACAATTCAAAACGTACACGTAATATTTTAAATGAACGTGCATACATTGTGGATGCGTAAATACTACGTACTCCATATTATATACGAATACAATGTCATGAAAAATGTGCCTAATATTTCTATATTTCTATAACTCCATATCTCTAGTTTTCTACGAAGCCTGCTCAATTACTCATACGAATGTTAAAAGTGTTCATCCGGGATGGGCCATCTATAAGTTGTACTAAACCGATTGATGATGTAGGCAAATCCACCATGATGATTGTCGCCTTCTAGGCAAAGTCGACGCAAGTAGGACTCAAACATGCCGACAAAGTCAGTGTGACTTAACTTAGTGATGTTTGGTGTTTTGCAATGCAACTTATTGTATTCCTCTGACATGCAACCTTTATTGATAGCTTGAGCTATCTTACCAACCGCATATTCCTTTGATGTGCGTGATAAATGTGGAATGAGTTCCACATTTGCATCTCTACGGTGCAAATACGCAATACTTGGCACCACCCACCACCTCTTCCTCAAAGCTTCATTCATATTGCTTGCGTATGTGAACGTATACAAAGATTTAGGTGGTTCCACGGCTAAGCTTGTCATGCCCCAATCACACACTCCAATGTACACAAGTGATTCCTCTACCGGAAAATAAAACATAATGTTGTCCAAAAAAATATCATTGTGTAGATGTCCAGGAGTGTGCACAACGTGCATGATGTGTAGCAACGCCCATGCAAGCTCCATACGCTTCCTTCTAAAATGCCTAAAACGGTAAGCGGCGGCAACTTTTTCAACCGAAATGTTTTTATCATAATGTACCCAAACAAATATGCTGCCCGGATAATTATGATCCATGTTCAGCATTTGCCGCTCTGTTCCACCATTCCACCAAAACGAATATCCTTCATTCTGCCTTGCATGCACTGCAAAGAATTGCATCACTCCATCATGTGGAATCCAAACTACCATAGACTCATTTTGGTGTTCCAATTTTGCAGGTTGAGGCTGTGTACGGAGGTGGGTCAATAATTTGGCGTCAAACTCCCATGACAAAGCTATTCCGGGACATTATTTGATTCAAACCCTCCGAATCGTGGCATATCCTCCCTTCATGATTTTCTCATCTTGCAAAATTACTTGGGCAGTTTCTGGAAGCGCTATGAGATGACGCCTACCTTTATTCAATTCCGCAGCTCCCTCCTCGCTATTCCACCAATCCATAGATCCTCGCCGATTACGCCTCTTTGCAAAAGGTTTACAACGGCCGACAAACAAGTCAACTTTGAGAATGAGTTCTTCAAAAGCTTCGTCATTTGCACAATTTACACTGTCATACTTTGTTAAAATCACTTTCGCCTTTCACAATGCGTCGTGCATCCTATTCTCCAAGAACTTGGTGAAGCCCCTTTTATCTGTCTCTTGATGCCATTCCGGGACATGTAAAACATCCAACATCTTCTGCATCATGTCCATCTAGAATTTCTGTGGACACTCTTCTTGATACCTTACATACTTAGCATCAAGTGACATCGTTATTTTAGCCTTGTAAAATTTGACAATGAATTCGATGAGGAATGCTTTGCACACATCAGAGGGAATCTCCCTAGCTATTTCAATACTTAGCCTAGTCACGTATTTTTCCTTCACAGCCTTCTTTGCTTTCGGAATTGTGTTGAACTCTTTGTAGTACTAATTGATGACGATGATAATGTTATAAATTTATAGCACTTTCCAAGCAAATTATCGTATGTGCCAATAGTTTTAGAAAAAAAAACAATAAGCGGGCCCCTCAAAAGCGGACTCTTACCTTCCCGATGAGAGGAACCAGTGGAGGATAGATCACCAAGCTCTCCGCTAAACACTTGCAAGAGCAAGGGAGATAAAAAAGTAAAGGGCGGACAGAGTGTCCGCCCCTTTTATCCCTGGCGAACGCTTTCAGCTCGTCTGACTGATCGGATGGTCCGAACAAGGTGGACAACCCCTTGGTGGACCAATCCGACGGTTGGGGTGAGGCGGACGGGCACCCGTCCGACCCATCAAATGGGCGGATGGGCGGACGGGTGGACGGCGGGCGGACAGGTAGCGGCATGCGGGCGGTTAAAGACGGACCCCCGTCCGTCCGATGGATTGGACGGTCTCCACGAGTCGTCCAATCCAACTGACGGGCGGAGTGGCGGACAGAAGTCGCCGTCGGCTTTCGACGGACAAATCGCCATCCGCCACACTAACATAAGTCTTTTTAATCCTTCAAGGACTTAATCCATTGTGAAATGGTCAAACATCCTATTTGATCTAAATTTTGCCTTTTGTTCAAACAAACATTTTGTATTTTTTTACTTCAAGCACTTAATTTCATATCACAATGAAAAATCTCAATTTGTTTCATGAAAAATATAATTGTTATCAAGTTTCTTGCAGAAAATGAACATAAATGAGTAAAAATAGCAAAAACAATCCAAATCCTTTGAAATTTTTTCTAGAGTTACCAATAGCAATCAAAAGTGATGTGAAAAACTTTCAATTGGTTATTTTATTTTTTACACCCAAAATTACAAAACCACAGACCTCAATGTCAAATTCAACTATTAAACCAAATTCATCCTTTCATATAATTGATATATAAATTATAGATGTTTCTTGCTAGTGTAAAAATACATTTTCTATTCATGTTGTACTTTTTTAATAATTTTCATAAAAAATCAAATTATTGCAAATCATTAAAATCAAAGGTGGAAATAAAATTATATCAATTATATAATACATGAAAATAATCTATAATTTTTACCATAAATGAATAATATAATGAAAAATATAAATTTATAATTTAAATTTCAAATCCATTAAAAAATATAAAATATGAAAAAAAAAACACCATATTGTGTTATTTGGATTTTAACACATGGAGCTTTCATTTTGGAATAACTCTTTCAATTTTTGACATTTCTCAAAATTTTAAAATGGAGTAGGGACAAAAATTATCAAGCTTTTTTTTCTTAGTTGAAATCAAAATTCAAAAAAAATTATTTTGAATGTTGCAATCGAGGTTGATCAAGGCGCATCCACTTTTTGGATGCCTGGACTTTTAGGAGTTAACTAGTCAAGAATGATGTCCTAGAGTTTAGGATTTTCAAAAATACATAAATTTTGAATTTTTGATTCAAACTTCAAAGATCTATTTTTAGAAGATGTTTTGGGTTTCAATTTCAAGAGTRTATTCTAGTTTAAAGTTTAGGGTAACTTTGGTGTTAACTTGAGATTGAAACAAAGTTTAGTGCAATGATTTTCTCTTCATAACCCTCAAACAATTTGATAATTGTATTCACAATATATAAAAAATTTAGGTAAGGATATTCTCCAAATTACTCTTCTTTTCAGTTGATTCTTTTGTAGGAAATTCATTTTGAGCAATTACTTGCTCAAGGAAAAGGAAATTATTTTTGGTAACATTTATGGTTAGGGTTCTTTGTTTCTTACAAGCTGAAATTGAAACAACGAACTGCGATGCACTATTCTTATTCACAAGCACCAATATTCAAGTATTCATACATTAATGATATAACATATTTATAATCATCATACTAAAATAAGAAATTAAGCTTCTACATGATAAAGACAATAGTATACCCAAAATATTTTCATGCATTGTACTTCAATACATATTTAGATGAGTCAGTATCATTTTTTGACATGGTTGTGTTATAACCCTATGTCATATGTCTATCGCAGTATATAGTCTGCGCCACTCAACTCTACGTAATTTTTTCTAATATTCTTCAATATCCACAAGAACATTACAATTCACTTTATTCCGAATCAGAGTCGAAGGCATCTTTCTTTTTGGAATCTGCAACATTCGACCCGAGTAATATAACATACGGTTCGCCACCGTAGTTGTATCTACATGTGCTTCGCGCACTTTCATGTTTGTAAGGGTCATAGTAAGTACCTTCAAAGGTAGGAAGAGGGATTGGGGCATACTCTTGAAATCCTCCTTCACTTGAACCCCCATAATGAGAGGCTCTTTAATGTCCATACGAACCATGTCCCATGTATCCCGAATAGTAGTGGGAGCTTCTTAGGCTTCTGGGGTTAGGGTTGTATTGAGCACCACCTCGCCCATCTTGTGGGCCCTATACACCACGGTCTCGTTCGTAGGATCCGTCGTGCCCGTAATGCCAACCGCAATCTTCTAAGCTTCTACGCATTGCCTCTTACATTTGCTGGTCGTGCTCAATGTCATGTCAAGCTTCTTAACGTTCATGTCTCTCTTTAAATGTCACGCGTGTTGAATCATCACGAACATCGTTGTCATCACTCCATTCATCTTCGGCGTCTGGCAACACAACCGAAGGAAACTGTCCGTAGCCTCGATTGGACCATTCTGGCATGCAGTCGCTTACGTCAGTCCAATTAGTATCAATCATTCCTTATTCACGTGTGAGCTGCTTGCGTCCTGCAACTGTGCGCCAATCTACCTCTTTGTAAAGTACAATCTCCGCCCAAATCATGACCATGTTTGAATAGTTCATGACATTTGGTTTGGGGACTAGTAAACCTGATGCTGATGTTATTTCCTCATATTGGCGAATAAAATGTTGGCTCATGCACGTGGACATTTGCCCTTCTCAACGGCGAGCTTGCACCTCAGCACGTTCTTTCGACCACAATTTAGAGAGGTGCTGAGGTGCGTCATTTTCAGATATTTTTTACATGTGCAATCAAGGCCGTATTCATTAAAATGAGAGAATGTGGAGTCTCATTTTAATCATGATCCTAAATTTAGAAAACAAAAGTAGGCATTAAATTGAGACTACAAGATCCCAAGTGTCAATAAAATAATTTAAAAAAAATATTGATTTTCAAAATTTAACATGTACGTTACCAAGTAAACATAATAAATCCAGAATTATGCATCATAGAATACATACTTCCATTTAGCCTTCCAAAACAAAAAAACATGTCAGACAAATGAATGGTCAGCTCAATGAAAAAACCATGAGAGAAACCACGGAATGCACAATATTGCATGGACAACAACAATAGAAATTTATTATACTAAGGAGCATCCATTACATTTGAGAATTGAGATCAATAAAAAGATCAATTCAATAAACTAAAGAAATTTGCAAACATATTCTAAATATTTCTTCCATCTACTTTCTATTTTTTTTTTCCTTTTTCCTTTTTTTTTTTTTTTCTCTTTGAATATAATATAAAAAATAATATATAACTTGTAAAACTCCTAACAAACTACAATTTTTTTTGTCCTTTTATAATTTTTATCCTATTTTTAGATATTGGCAAAACTACTCTACAAACTTTAAACGCCAACTCTACTCACTTCCTATGCCTACAAATTAAACACCCTCACGTTGAAGATGCATTGTTGTCTTCCATAGAGATGTATGCATCCACTGATGCTTTGATAATCGCAATTTGTGTTTTGGGAATTTTAATCCTTGGATCTAAAGTCCCTGCTCTCACACGTGGCTTCCAAGCAGTCATGATACAGTCCGTGTGTGCCTAGCTCGAAGAGATAGCCTTGTCCTCGCACCATAAATTTCCTTGTTTTATGTCCACCCAGAGTAGGTGCCTTCATCAACTTGTTGAAAGGAAGTTGGGGTCCAATATTGTAGCTGAATGGAGTTCACATGCCCATGATCTGGATTAGGATTTGTCAGTGCCCAAGCAAGCCAAAGTGGACAAACACCACCATTAACTGGACGGATTGCGACAAAATAACTTCCATACACATCATGGCCAACATGGAATGAAGGCGCCGGACGATCACGCCTACGACCAATAAAGGGTGCATCTTCCGCAAAATCCTCATGCGTTGTGCCATCATCTAAATATTGGTCTTCCTCCTCGTTTGAGATCATTGAATTTGGCCAAAACCCATCCCGCAATGTAACACGCTTCACAAGCGGTTCAAGCAATGTATTTCTTACACCTTCTCAATATTTCTTCACTGGCTCAATCTTTCTCCGAAACTCTCCGGACAAGTCCTCATTAGCCATCGCACCCCATAAATCAATGTAGCCATCTAAACTCTTATAAACTTCATCAAAAGAACGCATAAGTTGCGGAGCTAATGGTGAAGGACTACCCCTTGGTACTTTAGGGCGTCCATCTGCTGTTTCTTTCCACAAGCGAATCCCCCCACCTTCCCTAGGCAACCAATCACCATCTGCACAAAGAATTTTGTACTGCATTAAAGGCCACCCATTGGAATCCTTGCAAAATTTGAATTTTTGTGCTTGAGAATGGCCTTGTAGAGAATCATCGCCTGTATGTAAGTACCCTTCTACAAATTCTTTGAAATTGGGAACCTCTTCAATAAAATGCGGAATCACGGGTTGTGTTTCGCAATCCATGAAGGACTTCATTGGCATTAGAATCGTAGGGTAGTCATTTGTCTTCAATTTGCTGCTCCATCGACCAGAAAGAGCATCGATGTCTTCATGAGTGTATCCGACAATGAAGAAGTTGATGTATATTTTGCGGAAAACAGCTCTGTACACAAGTAGAGAGCAAAATGCAAAAACCCAACAGTTTTTGTTTTCACCTGAGGCATTATCAAGTTGAAGAGTCAATGTTGGAGGCAAATTTTGAGGCTTGATGATGACCCGTGCACAAGGGGGAAGGGAATCTTCACAAATCTCAGATCCTTCTAAAATAAGTACTAATAATGGATGAATGGGATCATCTTTTGCAAACAACTTATGAGATGAAATCTTTGGTTYAGATTCCAAATCACGCAACAACTTTGCAATGGATCCGACTGTGTGATTCGAGTCCATAGGGAAAATATCCAATCCATAGTGCGCATATCGAACCTCTCCATGTCCGTGAGCAATCATGCCCGTAACGACAACTGGCATCTTCATGAAAGACTCAGTCCCTTTGTTCTTGTGAAAGTAATGTGGAGAATCCGTTTTAGAGTGATCCATTTTGTCGTGAATAATGGTCAACATCTTGTCTGAGTACTTCTCAGACATCATGCGGTTCCCATAATACAGCTCCCGATGAGCTTGTTGTCCCGCGAGGTGGACTTTCAATTTCTTTGTCCATATTTCTTGTGCTCGTGAACGTGAAGTGCATGCACTCTTCAATTGTTTTAATCTATCACATTGCCCACAACGAGCAAAACTATCACCACGGGCCTTTGGAGCATATTCAGGATACAAAGCACGACGGATGTTGCTCAACCCACTGGCCGAAACATGTTGCAATTGAAACAAAGAATTCACAGTATTTATGTCCGGCAACGTGTCCCTCCACCGAAAAGTTGAGGGAAGGACCATAGAAGGAACTCTTTCTCCTGATTGAAGGGTTCGAGATTTGTGTGGCATTTGGTCGGCGCTATTGTCAAGAAGTAATCGAAGTGTGGCAGTCGCTTGTACTATATGCGTGCGTGGCTTCTTCAATCCAACATTACCATGGCACTCCGGCTGTTTATCATTTCATGCCTTTTTTCTATACCTGTTGTAGGTAGATTTATGGACTTCGTGGATGGCGCACCAAGCAGTAGGACAAACTTCACGAGATGCCAAGGTGATTATCTCCCTTCCACTAGAATCATGGTGGATTTTCTTGTGCACGCCAAGTGGACATGACTGACGATTGTAAACACCACCATGAACATGCAGTTGGGAACATATGGCTTGAATCTCTCCGCATAGAAATGGCTGTAAACAATTCAGCCGGCAACAGACCATAGTTGGCACCTCCGCGACTACTTGTGCTATCAGAAGGGATTCTTTCTTGGGAGGGTTCTCTTCTCTTTCCTCTCACGAGAAGTATCATAGTAACGCACGCCAATACAAACACGTCGCGTGGATGCACTCGCTGCGGCCTTATACTTATGGATCTGATCATGATCGAACATGCTAGCACCTTTGAGGAAGACTTTCAAAGTGCTCCATGACCTCATTGACCACATTTAAGATGATGGAACATCGGCCTCACTCAAAGACTCCGCTATTTGAACTGCAACACGGTCATCGCGAAGAGGTTTCCCGTCCATATCTATGACAAGATGTGCATCGATGTTGTGGCAAATTGCTCTTCCTACCTCTACGCTCGTCTCGTTCTTAAGAATTACGGCTTTGGTGATTTAAGAGGAGCGAGAAATACCGTTGTAGGCTGCCACACTGGTCGGTAAGGTTGGCAATGGAGATGCAAACTCGTTCACACCAGGCACGTCCATTCTGCGCAGATCAAAATACATTAGTTTCATAATGGAATATATCCTCGTGTCGAGGATAAATTGATAAGATCTACAAGTTATCCTTGAGTTGAGGATAATCTTCTATAAATTGTCCGCGAGTCAAGGATAATCTCCAGAGTACTTATTAATACATGATATAATCCACGGTATCCAGAACAAGATTAGGTCTATAAATTATCTTTGACTCGAGGATAATCTCCAGAGCATTCGTTATTGGAGGATATAACCCGAAGAATTCTGAACTTAGTGAAAACTACAAATTATCCTCGAGTCGAGGATAATCTCCAGATAATTCCTTATTGGAGGATATAACCCGAAGCATCTTGAACATTATGAAGTTCACAAATTATCCTTGACTTGAGGATAATATTTAGAGTATTTGTAATTGGAGGATATAACCCAAAGAATTATGAACTTAGTGTAAAATAGAAATTATCCTCGATTTGAAGATAATCTCCACAGTCTTCCTTATTAGAGGATATAACCCGCAGCATCTTGAACATTATGAAGTTTACAAATTATCCTCGACTCGAGGATAATATTCAGAGTATTTGTTATTGGAGGATATTCTCCACAGTATCTGACAGTTCATGAAGCATACAAATTATCCTCGACTCGAAGATAATATGAAAAGACAAATTTAAACTTTCCGCATTTTCCAGCTTAAAAATCGTCTTGTAATATTGACGTCACATACATCCTCGATGAATCAAGAAGTACTCAATGGACACTCAATTTTGCAGGGCACACTCACAGACACTTGCAGATTTGAACATAACCATTGAGCCATTTATACTACAACGTAGCCAAATTATACGTAGGCGAATTGACTGAGGACATAAAACAAAAAACATAAATTACTCCAAAACAAAGAAGAGGTACTAAAAGAGAACATGAACTTTTGAGAATGCAAGCGCAACCAAGTTCTGCAGATGATATTAATTTGTGAAGAACTGAAATCGCAATGCAGAACTCGAAGGCAACGACAGAGCAATGTTTGCAAGAGGTAGCAAACGGAGAATACGCAAATGAGAGTGAGAGAGACAATGCAAGGAGAGAGACAACGCAAATGAATTGGCACGACCGCATGAGCGGGAAAAGTAACAGCATTTGAATGATTCAAGTTTTATTGGAATTAGGGGAGAAGTATCTCCTGGAAATGGGAGGCTTTGACATTCTTCACGAAATTTGGGGAGAAGTATCTTCTGGAACTAAGGGCTTTGACATTCTGAACACCTTTTAAATGGTATTGCGTTCGAATACTCAACAACTTTTTATCAATGGAAATGGAACCTTTCTAGTCGCCAACTTTTTGACAGTCACATAGATTGTAGAATCTTCGGTTAAGACCTATCTGACAACCGCCAGTTTTTGCGGGCTATAGAATTGTTGCCTAATGGTCTTCTAGATTTGGAATTGCATACTGTTTAAAATTATTGTCGCATTTTGCACTTTTGTTTTTTTGGAAAAACTACTGCTGCAAAAGTGAAATTCTAGGTAGGAACTAGTGCTTGTGGCAATAAGAATTCTGGATATCATGTGACTACTTTGTAGTGGCTATGAATGATAGGATGGGGGATTTTTTTGTACTCTTTGTGCATGAAATGGGAATATTTTCTTCAAGTAATCAAGTTACGGATTTTGGAGTTCCAGGCTTGCATGTAAGGATTTAGGATTTTGTAGGTTTAGATTATGGGTAGATATCACAGATTCAATTCAATGTAAATTGTTCCTGTATAGTATACTTAGAACTAATGTGAAATAAGTCAAGTTTCATTTTTGGTATACATAAACAAGCTTGTATGAAAATACAAAATTTTGCATGTAACATGAGTACTAAAATTAATAGGGATTCGTGAAGTCATAATTGGGGGGCCATTGAGTTTTAATACAACAAACCACATGCAAACAAGTGGTTTCTACTTAACTATGATTTCAACATACATTTTTGAGCACTGTTTAATAAAGACTATAGGTTTCTTTTGCAAAAATTTCTAGCTCAAATACAATATGAAATGATTTCATGAAGAGTTTCAAAATGAATTGTGATGGCATGTTAAACAACTCAAATATTTAAAGAGAAAACATTTACTTGACCATTGCATCAATATTAAACTCAAAATGAGTTTTCAGTACAGAGTTATTCTTAGGAAGTTCTAAATCTTTATTTAGAAAATTAATTCTTACAAAATATAGATGTGTGAAAGAYATTTTCTAATTTTCCAATGTATCTTCTTCTTGAACTTTTAATTAATTATTAGAAACAAATGAAATATCAATAATTCTAAACATAAACTTTCAAAGTACAAAGTATAATGTCTCATGTTCAAAAACCCAAGGCTCATGGAACAATGCTCACAAATTATATAGCTAAATAAATGCACTATGAAATTTCAAATCAAACAAAATATAGTTGCTAAACAATACTTTGGTTTCAAAGCAATTTCATAGATTTTGTTTGATATCAAATTCCATAGTGCATTCACATAGCCATATACTTTAAGAGCATTGTTTCGTGAGCCTTGTGTTTTTGAACATGAAATAGGCTTTTTCACCACAATATTCAATACGTTCATAGTTTAATCCCAAATCATTCATAGTTTAATCCTAAATCCATTTTCACTTTTTTTCCATAAAATAGAATGTGAATAAGTAAAAAATCTTCATTCTTAGTGGAAGTTTCAGAAATTCAAAAAAATAGGGAGTGAGGAAGAAGTAAAAACTTCACTTGGCACAAAGTAATAGAATATAAAACTTAAAGTAAGATCCATAAACAATTCACGTCATACAAAATTCTACAAAACCAAACATAAAAAGTAAGAAAAGCAAAGCAAAATTCCCCAGCAAACATTATTTGATATTCAAGGTCTTCTACGTTTTGACAAACTCTTAGTATTCGGAAACATGTAATTGTACGTGTGTAGTCATAGACTCTATAGAACATGAGTGCATAGTAGCTCTAATTTTGTTAATTTCCCAATTTTCTATAGTACTATAGCACTTAAGATGTTAATATTTGGTTATTACTAGGTAGTAAAGACTTTTGATAGTATCTTACCAATAGGTGGATGTTAACGAGTCAATGTGAATGAATGGGGTGCGATCAATAGTGGCGGTTATTTTGGGTTGTTAGTCGATTGGGGTGAAGTGGGTTGGGGTTGTCAATTGTTCTTCAGTCTAGAAGGTGAGTCTAGAGCTCCTGCAGCGGTGAAGGCTGGTAGTGTTCTATTGTGCGTGGGAGTTTTGTAGCTGAGTCTATAGTTCTGTATGTGTGGTGTCGTTGTAGTGTTCGGTGGGAGTTCAATTGTGATATTTTGCTATAGTGCTGGTGTTCGTTTTAAGTGTGCTGGATCAATAGATGGAATGGAGTAGATTTGGAAAGGAATACGGTGAGGGTCAATTGTAATATTTAGCATAATGAAATACAACGCGGAATTATCATTATGAATGTGCTGTGCTCAATTGTGTGTGTTTGAATTCCCAATTGTGTTATGAGATTGTGATTTTTGCTATCGTGTGATGTGTGTATTTGAGTGTGCTGAAATTGTGTATCTATTGTGAGTGTACGAAATGGGCTGAGTATGGAATCTATGGAGTTTAATTAAGTGAGGAATTTCTATTGTTGTGCCTGGATGTGAATGTCTGTCTTTATTTGATCTTAATTGTTTCATCAATTGTGTATGGGCCGGTTGCATGATATGTGTCATTCAGTGTATTATGAATTGAATCGAAAAATTAATCGATGGGAAGAGTGTGATTTGGAACACATGGAGAGTGAATCTATAGTTTGAATCAATAGAATTGGAAGACTTAGTAACTAAAAATGGAAGTTTAATGGAAGAGAAGTTGGTGGAAAATTGTGAAGCTGAATCAATAGTTGCTGGATCAAAGTTGCAAATGGATCAATAGGAGCTGTAAAGCTGGAAGTTGAATCAATTGGGAAGGTTGTACCTATGGTTGGTGAGAAGAAGGAATAATTGACTTGAGTAAAGCTGGAAGAAAGAGATCCATAGTTACCTTTGATAAGTGACTTGGCCATCAATTTAATTATAATAAATAAGTTTATCTATTGTTTTGGGTATAGTGAGGATTGCTTGATAAATCTTTCCATTGTGCACGACTTGGGGTTAGCTTAATATCTACATTCCCATTGGAATTACCTTAGGTGTCCATACCTCCCTGCGAACGAACTCGTAGCTATAGGAATTTATTAATAGTTAAGTCTATAGTAAAATCCAATCTACAACGTGCATAGAAAATTTTATGTTTGTACGTACGTAAAAAATAAAGTGACAAAGTACATAATATGATAACATACATGCATAATTAAAATCATGATTTGAATCTTTAGACATTTTGTGAATGTAGGCCAAAAAATTACCTGTTAATGCTTAGAAGTTCAACAAATGAATTGACAAATTAATATTTACCTACCAACATTGAATTAACCCATATTAATTCAGGTAGTAAACACTAAACAAAGAAACTACAATACTTTATTAAACAAACCAAGTGAATTTTTTTTATTAAATTGTATAAACTTTCTTAAGAAATGAATTTTTCAAGTTATTTTTTGAAGAAGATTATCTAATTGCTCAAAAAACAAGACAGTCTGTGACTTTCGCAATCTTAAATCCAAACATTGAATGACAAAATAAATTGGGGGAGGGAAGGATTCCACAAATCCCCATTTTTTTTCATTTTTTCATTTGGTAGTGTTTTTCACTTAAGTCTGACCATTCGCAAGTCTTAGGATGACAAAATAAATTGGGGGAGGGAGGGATTCCACAACTCCCCATTTTTTTTTTCATTTTTTCATTTTTTCATTTGGTAGTGTTTTTCACTTAAGTCTTACCATTAGCAAGTCTTAGGATGATAAAATAAATTGGGAAAGGGAGAGATTCCACAACTCCCCATTTTTTTTTTCGAGAGATTCCACAACTCCCCATTTTTTTTTTCCATTCTTTCATGCAAGGTTGTTTTTCACTTAAGTCTTACCATTAGCAAGTCTTGGAATGATAAAATAAACTGGGGGAGGAAGGAATTCCACAACTCTCCATTTTTTTTTTCATTCAGGATGGTTTATCACTTAAGTCCCACCATTAGGAAATCTTTTGAATAATAAAATAAATTGTGGGAGGGAGTGATTCCACAACTCCCTATAAAATACAATGACAAAATACACAATATAAAAACATACACGCATAGTTAAAAACATGATTTGAATCTTTAAACATTTATTGAATGTAGGCAAAAACATTGCTAGGAAAGCTTAGAAGTTCAACAATTGAATTGCTAATTGACAAACCAGTATTTTCCCTGAGAATAATTTTTTTTGAGATTTTTAGAAATGATTGTTTTTTTTTCTAACATTTTCTAACCCTTAAACAACGCCAAGGATGTTTTGCGTCCAAGGAATGACAAAGAATCTTTCCTAGTAGGATAGAAATGCAATCATTCATCCTTGGTATTAGGAGTGGAAAGGGGAGATCTTTTCTAGTACTTTGACTTCCAATGAATATATTTAGCTTTTTCAAAGGAGATGATGTCACACGGTATCAAAATGCATGATTTCCATGGCCACCGGTCCGTCATTGAAGGGCTAAATTTTTCCTATTTAGTAACGAGACTGACTAATATATATGGTGAAAGTAATTTTCTCCCACAACTATAGGTCTTGCACGGCCACGCACTCTCCACTCTCGTGGTCATCGGGAGAGGGTTTTCCTGAGCCGCCATTTCCCTTTCTTCCACACTTGTCCCGTTGCGCTCCGCCTATCTTGCGAGTTTTTCCCGTTGCGCTCTGCCATTCTTTGCTGGGAGTTTTTGCTGTGCGAAAGAGTTGCACGTGATGTGGGCCGTTTATTGGTTAAAAATAGACATCTTATTATTTTAATATTAGTTCTATAATTGCAAGTTAGAATTAACTCATAGTTTGGTTGAACAATATTTATTTTTATGTTTGCTTTTACTTTTCGCCTTGTGAAAGACAACTAGGGTTTTGAAGGCGGCTAGGGTTTGTAGGAGGGTATTTAAAGGTTGGGCTTCCACCTTTGGTGCTCTCTCTCTTTTGTCTTGTGTTTTCTTTTGTTCTCTCTTGTATTCTTTGGGAGGATTTTCCAACTTGGAACTAGAATATGATTATCTTTTGGTTCAGTTGATGGTTTGGAGTGTTCATTTTGCAAGGGTTGGGTTTCTTTTTCCTTTATACTGTTGAGAGGGCTATTCTTTTGAGTTGACAGGATACAGTGGGCAAACCTAAGTGGGTTTCGGGTGCTACTGTAACTGACACGATTTGAGGTTGACGGTTGATTTGTGGTTAAATTATAGAAACAGGCTTCTTTTGGATTTGATGTTGGTTTAGGTGCGAGCTTAGGTTTCTTTTAGAGACTTTCTTTTTCTTCTTTCTTTTTCAACACTGCCACAGCTAGAAGCCCCGTGCTTTTCTGGACAGATTACAAACTTCGCGTCAGCGGTGCATGGGAGCGTGCGAAAGAGTTCTGCAATGCGTGGGAGTTGTACAGTGTGAGGGAGTTGTTGTGGTGCTGTGCGGTATTAGTTGTTGTAGTAAGCTGGAGGAGAGGTTTTCGAATCTCAGATTGCGGGATGAGGTTCTGGGTTTAGGATTTACATGCGCGCAGTGGACAGGATTGCATCACTGGTGGCGGTTTAGGGTTCCTTCTTCAAGCGCGACTTCAGTGAGTGCTTTCTTGTTGCTGCTGGAGTTCAGATGTCGTGGTTCATTTCAAGGCATTTGGTGGAGCATTCTCTATGTTGTTGGAATCTAATTTTTGTGTTTTATTTGAAGTCGGAGCATTGTCTATGTTTTTTCTTTGGTTCTGGAGATTGCTATCATGTCGCAATCTCTTTGTTTTTGATTTGTTGTCATTCAAGGAATCACGTGAATTCTACTTGCTGTGTCATAAATTTTTGTTTTAAGGATTTCTTCATTTGCAATTCAACTCCGGACATTTCTTTTTTTAGGGTTTCAGGATTAGTACTACGCCATTTTTTGGTTTTTGAGCTCCATCAGCGTGATTTGTGAAATGCAGGTGCCAAAAAATTAAAATTGGCGGCTTCTCTTATATTTTGCACACAAGCCCAGCCCATAGAAGAGAACTCAACTTGTAGGTAAGCTTATTTGTTTTGCCTCTCTATTCAAAAATATAGGGCACATGTCTACAATTCAAGACCCTACAAAGCCAAAGCCAAATGAATTAGGTTTTCCAAGCAACACTTGCCAAAATTACAGAACCAACCAAGGGTGCAAAGCCACCACTTGAAGGTACAGTCCCAAGAGTCGAGGATATTTATCTTCGAGTCGGGGATAACCAACAAATAACAAAACAATCCTGGCTAGGACCAGGATCAACTTAATGGTCCAACCCCCAGAGACAAAGCAATTTAAAAGAAATTAGAAATATCCAAATCAGAGACTCRAAAATAACTAAAATTGAAGTGAAGAGTTATCCCTAACGAGATTCCATGAAAAACAAGGAGAGGAATGAAAAATCAAATATATCCACCGGATTCGAGGCCAAAAAAATGACAAAAAAAAATACGCCAAAAGAATTAGAAGGTTGACAGATACTACTGAGCTCAATTATCCAAATAATTACATTGATTATCTTCAAGTCAAGGACAAATTAGCTCTAGAAATAACGTAAACGTCAGAACCGTGCTCTCCATTAAAAAACTGTAGCCTCATGCACATAGAAAATAAGAATAACTATTATCCTTGAGCCAAAGATAATACACGAAGACTCTTGAATAACAAAATATGTCTGATTGTGCAGATTAAACAATATGGCTAATGAAGACATGTATGATTATTCTGCCACCCTTCCATTCCTTGAGCCATTCAACATGTGGGCGGGAGAAGGCCCATTCATAACAGAGATGGGAGAAATTTACGGAACCCTATGGAAGGTCAAATCTGTGATCGACTCCTGGACATTTGGTGTGAATCAATTCAAGAACTACGCCACAAAGTCAAAGGATCCGAGATGTATGTAACATATAACATAAACGAGAAGGTTGCTCTAATTGAAGACCATTAGAAAGAGTTCGTGGTCATTACACTCATGGGATTGAACGACAAAGGTAAGGACCTTACACATACTCACTCGATTGTTTGCCACGCCAATGACAAGAGAGCAATGTTTGACCTTGACAAGCTTCTACGATCTCTTCGAGAAAGTAGCAAGGATGCACTCGCAACTCAGTTTAGCACCCAATACTATTTGTGGGTGCAAAGCACGGTAAGGTTGATGCCCCGTAGAATGAATCTACTATTCAGGCGACTGAGGCGACTCCAGAAGTTTGCCATCCAGAACGTAGATGTACCTGGTGCCACGGGTTGTGGAGTGGTGCAATGGAGGGATCAAACTCAATTAGAAATCCAAGATGCTTCAGGGGGGCAAGAGGCATCAAACAGCAAGGGGGCGGGAAGAGGCAAGGCTCGAGCCGAGTCTCAGAAAAGAAAACCTTCGGATCTTGCAGGTGAAGAAAGTAGTGGTAAGCGGAAAAAGAAAGCTGCACCAAATCAGGCTAAGGCGACCGGTAGTTCAGGCTCGGCTCTCACCACTGTAGAGACTGATCTTGGTAGCAAATTAAAACCGATCGAGAAATATGAGATCGCTGCTGCGTACCAAAAGAACCTCTGGGACATGTGTAAAGATTGTTTTATATTTGACCCCCAGACATTCATTGTGTCAATAAAACAATGCTTCCTGGCGAGACCAAAATACGTCATCAAGAAAATGGAGTCGTCAATTGTGGACAACGTGAAAGAGCAACTTATCAACCTTGGCTATTTCAAGCAACATCAAAAAATATGCTTGACGCCATTTGACGATAAGAAAATGCTCTTGAAACAGCCCCCTAAGACATGGAATGAAATCAAGGATGGAAATTTCTTCATCATCAATGGGCAGCACAGCATCACCACCGCCAAGCAATTGCAATATGGTGGCGTGTGTGCAGACAAGAGGAAGGAGTTGCAAACTTGGGAGGCCACCACTGTATGGTTGCTAAGCCCAAAGAAGCTGACGGAGATCTCAAATTGGTACAATACGACCAATCATCTCCAATATAGCCAACCAACCTGGAGGAATCAAATTTACGCTTGTAGGGAAATCTGGGTCAGTGCAAAGTGACCAACTGCAATCGAGTCTGATCCAGAGAGAATAGGAAACGGGTTAGTCTTCAACAAGACGACTTATTATGTAAGTGATACAATGGCTATTTATCCTCGAGTCGAAGATACTTTACTTGCTTCAAGTGTATGCATTCCAATGTTGAGCATTAGCTTAGTAATTTTCCTACATTTGCTATCCTCGAGTCGAAGATAAATGGATTTGGCCTTCGTCTTTCGTTTTAATATAAACTGATTCTTTTGATTCATCTACATCCTCTTGCAGAGATTTGTCGACGCTGTTCTCTAAAGATATCAATCCATCAATCTAGACCATCATAGAGGCAATATCAAAAGAGAGTCGGACATGAAGAATGAACTCTGAATCATAACATTGAAGAATAGTATCTACAAGATGTGGGAGGAGTTCCTCACAAGGCACATGGAAGGGTTGTTGATCGACCCTTATGAGTGCAAACCTTATCGGAGCGCAAAAAACTTCAACTTGGCAACCCTTGACTTGAAGAGGGAGTTTTTTAAGCACATGGGGCATTTCACGGACAAGGACGTCCATGAATATGTCCTCCACTTGCTAGGAAAAACAGTTGGGCGTAGAAGGGACTACCCAAAAATCTCCATCAAGAAGCCCAAGTTTGTCGTTGAAGATAATGATGCTAACGCTGATTGGGTCGAGCATCGAAAAAGCAAAAAAGTCATCATCAAAGAGTTCTTGGCTATCGACTCATCCTTGAAGTTCAAGGACACTGAAGGGGATGTGGGCACACTTGCGCTCCCCAAGCGTTTGTTACAAGCCACATATGGCCGTACCAGAAAAGGGGGCTTCCGCTCGGAATAATTGATTTTTGGCAGCTGCCAAGGCCAATTGCTAGATCTAGAGAGTCATCCCCTCTCCTGCCTCTGCTGAAATTCCTTGCAAATCACATGAGGCCCTCCATAACTGCTCCAGAGGTTTGGTTGTGGATCACAGGGGATTCATTTGAGTTAAACGAGGCCACTACATTTGCCTCAAAGCATATGAAGTAGTATGCTCAAAAGGTGTAGACCTACCATCCGTGTAAGGTCAAGCTCATAAACAGCTCCAGTTGTGAGTTCGTGGCTCCAGTGACATTCCTCTTCTTGATTAGAAAAAGAGATGACGGAGTGCCACAGGAGCAAAAATCAATTAAGAAAGAGTATGGCACTTCAGAGTGCACTTTCTATACGGGGATTCGGTTCAATACCAAGGCTGTAGAACTTTGCCGTGAAGGGGGAGAACATCCTCAGAGTGTATTTTGGATCCAAGTTCCTGCTTGCTGCCAAGGTTAGATTCATAACACACTCCTAGTTATCTTCGAGTCAAAGATAATAGTTCAATTGCTTGATGATATTTGAATTGGGTTTATGCAATCTTGATCCTCTTTTGAAATTAATTAGGTGGATGTCTACTCAATTATCCTCAACTCAAAGATAAATTTGGGCAAATATGTTTGCAACTTCCATACTTCTGAATGTGATGACTAAAAAGTAGTTGTTGCTCCTTCAGATGTGTGGCATGTTTTGCTTCAGCATAACAGACAGGCAAGGGAGGGATCTGCTCTTGGAGATGGTGAAGCATGCAGACAAGGCGGACGTGAATGACTTTCTCCACGACAAATCACCCTACCAAACGAACTACATACGTCCGCATCTGTTGGGGACTCCTAAGCTCAAATCCAATTCATCTCCATCCTAAGAAGAAGGTGGGAATCCTCCGAGGGTGGAGACTGAAAATGTAACTGACCAGACCAAAACCACCCTACGCATTGATGAATTTGGGACAATTGCAAACGTTGTCCGGGGTGGAGATTTGGAAGTCAGTGCCAAAGACTTCAAAGTCCAAACTCGGGAACATGCATCAGCTTCAGGTGCAGTTCAGGAGTCGGATGCGGAAGCGAGGAGGAAAGATAAGGGAAAGGAGACCGAGGTAGACAAAGATGAAGAGGAGGAAGACAATGAAGAAGAGGAGGAAGTGCTCAAGGCAATCGATGAGGAGAAGCAGGAGAGGGACACTAAGGCAGCGATTGACAAGTATGCAGGCATAGTTGTCATAGATCTCAATTAAAGAGACTCCTATGCAAACTTAACAGGTTTTAACTACAAGGGGACGGAATTCAATGATGCTGCTATGTTTGGTGCCAACGAGAAAGAAAATCCTACTGAAGAGTCGCTGCCTAGATCAATGGGGGAATTTGGGGTATTCATGAAACCTATCACCACGCCTGTTGTTGTGGTGAAAACGGAGAAGAAAGACTTTTGGAGTGAACGCAATGAGGCAAAGCTGAAGGAGAGAGCAGAGGAGGACTGGAAAAGAGAGCAAGAGAGGATTGAAAAAGAAACTCTAAAGGAGGAGAATCGTGTTTTGAAGGAGAAGCTTTCTCAGGTCTCGATGTCTTAATTCCATCCCTCTCCACAAGCCAACGAATTTGAGGTCCAACCTAAAGTCGGACCTCTCAAGCCTGTGGCTTGGGGGCATCGTCCCTAGGTGTCCAAGATTATCATTGACCCAAGGACAATCCTGCCTCTACTCCTGCTTCCTCTATGTAAGGGTTTCTTCCTATTGTATGCCCAGAGAATGAAGAATCCACTGTTCCACTCAATGACATTAATCCCGATCTTGCAGAGTCGATCGATTGCGTTAGAGTGCGCCACAAGATCTTCCAGCCTCCGCGGACTATCCTCGAGTTGAGGATAGTTCAAATCTGATGCCAGGCGATGAACCTACCACAAAGACGGTTCCTGAAACCCAAGTGGACGATCAGGTTCTGGAACCTGTCTTGCCTCCGAGGTCATCACCAAAGCAAACTTTTTTGATTGAGTCCCAGAAGCCTCCCAATGATGACAAAGAGCTTTTGGATTTTGGAGAGAACTTCGAGGAAGACGACATGACTTTGGCATTTGGAAAGGTACAATCCCCTCAAACCTTAGACCCCTATGATTATTCATGAGTGAGTCAAATGCAATATGATGGATGGATGGATGTTTGTTCTACCTTCCATCTTGCTCTTGTTTTTTGTAGTGAGAGTCTCTTATCTTGATCATTCTGTTGAGAAGATGGAGTGGACGGGCAATGATTTAGGGGGTGGCGTCAACGAGCCTCTCATTTCTAAACGCGTGTTGTAGCATATTGTAGATAATAGAGCGGCGTGTAGTTGGCATTGTACAGAACTTGGTAGCCATCGTGGTGAATTCTACCAAATGTATCATGAATTATTTTGAAATAAATGAACTCGAAACATTTGAAATGCACTTGTGTCTAATGTTGCACATGTTTTGTCTAGCACAAAAGACTTAGAAGTGTCATCCATTGGCACGCAAACGAACTCTGAGTGGATTGATTCTGCAACCGCATAGTGAGGGTCAGTGGGATTTGTTGTTGTTTGGGTCAATTGGTTCTGCGTTTCAACACGTTACGCATTTGCTCTCATGTTTTTGATTTGATCAGGTAGGGTCAAGGAGCCTCAGAAAGAAAGTGCCACAGAGTATGTCGCCGTTAGTTCCCGAACCGTGTAAGAGGTGGTTGAAATTTGTGTTCGAATTGAACGGAGTGCTCTCTTGTATCGAGAGTAGGTCCTCCGTTAGGAATTTGAAGGCGCATCGACCCAAGGACAATGTGTTCTCGGATAGGGAATCCACCCGCATTGGGATGAACACAGTCTTCATTTGTCCCAACATCCGGGAATTCTTGTTCAAGATCAACCAGATCTCGAATCGGGTTGCATTCTGGAGCTCCATGTTGAAGAAGATGGTGGAGCCCGTGGTAGAGTTTTTGTGCCAGAACAATTGGCAACCCTTTGACATTCTAGGGCAGGACAAGTGCAAGAGGGTTGAGGTAACCCCGGGAAAATTTTTCTCCCAGGACGGGAACCCGTCCAAGCCATTGTTTTTGAAAGTGCTTGGCGACCATTTGTGCAACTTTCTTGAGGAGCCCACGTCCTTTAATACGGACAACACTATTCTTGTCGATGACTCTCCCCAAGAGAGTGTCCTCAATGAGAACATCAATGGGGTATTTCTAGATAGCTAGGATCGTCACCAACGTGGAGACGATGCGTTGACGAGAACCCTTGTTCCGTGGTTGAAGCGACTCCACGACGAATGTCCACCGGGGCGCCTACGTGAGTACGTAGACGCAAACTAGATCGGTCAATCCCTTGTGACCCGTACCTTGTTCAAGGCTAATTTTCTTTTGGAAGGGTTTAAGGAGCTAGCTAGGAATTTTGGAACCTCTTACGTGCTACCTAAGATGGATCTTGTGTTTGAGCCATAGCGGTGTAGGGGATAGGCTTCTTTCAGTGAGGGCACAGAGTGTAGATATCGTTGTACATATACTTTGTGTGAATAATGAATATTTTGTAAATGTCATCCAATTGTTATAATTATATAAAGATTTTGATATTTCATTTTAATTTGTAGCCTCTCGTATAAGGTGGTATTTGTGTGATGTTATGTTCATTTGTTGGATTTATCCTTAGGTCAAGGATAATATGGGGGTCATTGTTGCATTCATCTATTTCTTCAAGTTGGAGGATCCGTTATGCACATGCTTTGTCGCACACAGCCGCTGACTAGGAGTCTGTTGTCCAAATCGGACGCGATGTTTTCCAAGAGGTCTACCTCAGATGGAGGGAGTTGTTTGCCGTCCGCCTATTCGAGACCTATCCTTCTAGGCTCCGTCACGGATGCGGCTTCATCGGCGATCAACTTTTCCAAAGGAAATGTGGAAGAAGGTGTTGTGGACAGTCTGCCAAGTCGTGGACCAGTCAGGACCCCTACGTACTCTCCTTCCCTTTTGAAACAAACAACCTCCACCCCAAGTCGATTGCGATCGTAGTCACTAACTCTGCGTATGGAGATGAGGACACATAGGAAGTTGTATTTGGACACTGATGGTGATTCTGAGGATCCTTGTCTTGAGGATGGAGTCTAGGTGGCCACTACACTTGGGAACTCTTTTCATCTGAACAACAAACTCAAAGAAAATTCTATGAGGGGAAGACCTAAAAGAAAGGTTGCATGCAGTGAAGGTGATGGTCCGCGTGTTGAAGACTTTTCTGAATCCTTCCCCTCAAAATGTATGAGAGGTGGATCTTCATCTTTTAGTGGTCCTGTCTCTCGTCCACCTGTTCTCCAAGACTATCAGCGATCAAACAATGTACGGTCATCTGCACCAGCAGATCCACATAAAAACATTGGCAATTTATTGCTACCCAGGCCGCCTTGTCAAAGTTGTAGGTCTCTTTTAAGCTCCGACGGTTTGCAACGTGATTGCAAATGGAAGAGAGAGGCAAGCAAACTAATGAAGATGGGGATTTTGGGTACTCTCATCACTGCGGCTGAAAAACCTAGGCCTTCTCAACGCAAGGATATTTTGAGAGGGCTGTAAGCATTGAGGCAACAAACAACAGTTCTTCCACCAAAAACAATTATTACATTACATGCTTTTTGAGGCTCAGGGAGGGCTGCAAGTTCCCTTTTGCGTTCCTGCGTTCCCACAGCACTATAGCAGCAGCCTGATGTGGCGAACTTTTATTTTTACATTTCAGGACCAAAATGAAATTTTTTTTTTTTTTTTTTTTTCTAGTAATTATTTTTCTGACAGCAACCAGCCGTTCCATCACTGCATTGAGAACAACAAGGGGAACAGGCCTAAAATGGCCCTCTAGAGGCCTTGTTTCTCATCTATTGGTGGACCCGTTCTTCTTCAAAAGCCTGTGAGCTTTGAAAAAACATTCATTAGTATTAGTAGATTAGTCATTCATATATATAGAACACTGCAATTTTGACAAAGTAGAGTTCTACATGGGCACATAGCCTCTACATTGTACACAAAACATCCAAACAATCATTACAATAATCGGGGCCGGCCTTCATTTCTTAGGGAGTATATAGAAAAGAGAGATAAATTGTTTCATATGTATATTGGTTCTCAAGGGAATTCATGTCCTTCAATGTAAAAGTGACCTCTATTTTGAAATGGTACATACCTTTTGACCTCTCACAAAGAATTCACTCTTGCAATTTTCATCTCATTATTGTTTTAGTTTCTTGTTGATCAAGTATCTTAAATCGAAAATGCTTTGTAATCTTAGGCTTCCTTACATTTATCTTTGGCTTCAACAACTTATCTTTGAAAGGATGGGGACTTGAGGTCTCTATTTGACCATTTTTTCTCATTTTAATGAATATTGCCTTAATCCAAACTTTTTTTGGCTCATCTTCCCATCCAGGTTCAGCAACACATAGGGAATTTTTCCAATCTTTCCAATTCATGTCTTGGGACTTTCCCTTTTTACTTCCTTGCACTAGTGTTCTTTTTGGCATGATGACCGCGATACAAGTTGTATGAAGTATTCTAAGAAGTGCAATGAATTTGTGATGTTAGCCGTTTTAATATGCAACACCAAAATAATTTAAAATATGAGAAAGAAGTGAGAACCGTTCACACACCAAGCCAAAGAGGGCGCACAGATATCCGAAGGCACCGGATTACCCACTCCAGAAGGGAAACGATTGTGCCCAAATGAGCCGTCCGCCCATCCTTTTATATCATCCGCTAGCGTACAAATTGATGCGGAAATGTGCGTTCACATTGTACGGACCACGGTAGGGCAGACGGGCAGATCCTGCGGAAAACAGCGACCGACCGCGCCATCGGACGGATGGTGACAAATAGCAGATGGAATGAGCAGATGGAATGGACTGCCCCGCGATCTGCCCACGCGTCGAACGGACGGGCGGTCGCAGCGGATGGGTACACAGGCGGACGGGAGGTCCCGGCAGACGGTCCGATCGCCAATCTGCCGGACAAGGTATAGGGTTGAAAGGTGGTTGAACTGTCTGGCGGACGGAAGGGCTTGCAGACAAAGGTCATGAGGAAGCGACGGGCGGACAAATGATGGGTCAAATTTGGACAGATTAGGGTCTAGGGTTTAGGGTTTAGGATTTAGGGCTAGAAAAAAAAAACCGAACTTCAAAAGAAAATGAGGACAGCTTTGCACTCTCTCCCCCAATTTATTTTGTCAAAGACTTCCTAATCGTGGGACTTACTTGACAAACCGTAACGAATGAGAAAAAAATTGAGGATGGCAAACCACTTTCTCTCCCAATTTATTTTGTCAGAGACTTCCTAATTGCGGGACAAACTTGACAAACCAACCCAAATTTAAAAAAATGGTGGTAATTCTTAAAAACTGTAAGGGCATGTTCAATCAAATAAACTAAAATTGTTTTCTTGGAGAAAAACCCTCTAAAAATTTGATTTGTGATTTGTTTGATCATGAGCATATTTCATTCAATTGATTAAACTAACTACCATAAACCCAATTTGAAATATTTGCATGCATATTTTGGGATGAATGGTATTTATTATTCTAAGTGCGAAGTTTTGCTTCATGTCATTCTAATAAGTTCTGCAAAAATGTGGATGATTTTTGTTTCAATTTTAACCCTAAACGCGGGCGCAAAATAATAAGGGCTAACAATATAATTAAAATTTGTGTGCAAAGCTTTCTAGCTTCATGTCTACTAAATCAAATTAAACCAGTTAGTTTATAATAATGCGATTTATGTATTAAAGTTATAAATACTTTAGTTTTGCAACGTATGGCGGTATTAGTAAGGTTGCTATTCTGTGAGCCTGCGAGCGTGAGCTTGTGAGCTTGTGAGCCTGTGAGCGTACAATTTATAAGAGATTTAATTTAAAAAATTTAGTGAAAAATTATGATTTTTAGTAAATTTTAGTACCTATAATTATGGACCTATTATTGTGGACCTATCACCGTGGTCCCTTGAACAACCTTGATGAGAAACTTATTGGACTTTGCTAGATTTTTAAAAGAAAAAAAATTGATGATAACTTAGGATTTGTTTAAAATTAAATGAGGTCATTTCAATGGGATTTAGATTTTTTTGATCAATGATCTCTTGTTGCTTTTCTCCCATCGGCGCCGAGAGGAGAAAAGCAACAAGAGAGTCATGATTAAATATTTTTTAATCTCAATGAAACTATCTCATTTAATTTCAAACAAATCTTAAGTAATTATCAATTTTTTTCTTCTTAAAATCTGATAAAGAGCACATCAAAATAGTAAGTGCTTGATCTTCCTCTCGGCACCAAGAGGTCCCAAGGAACAAGGGAGTGATCAACCAAACAACCATCAAATCAAGATAATAGAATTGAATTCCTTGGGGGGGCCTACAAGAGGATCTACATTGCTATAGGACAATGATCAACCAATATTCTATGTAAACTTATTTCCGTCTCCATTCATCTTTCACATCAATTAAGTTCTTCATTTTTGTAATTTATACTTCTAATATTCTATAAGGACATTACGAAAAATAAGAATTTTAACGAGGATTATACTTAACCACGGTAATAGATCCACAGTAATAGGTCCATAGTGATGGGTACTAAATTTACTAAATATAGTAAATTTTATTCAAAATTTATAGACAAAATCTATTTTTAGAAATATTTTTAAGTTTTTTAATGCCAATCCAAATTTATGGGCACTACTCTCACAAAATCCCTGCTCTACGCTCACAAGCTCACAGAATAGCACCGCTGGTGGTATTAGATAAGATAAAACATAGAAAATTGTACTTTGGTTTAGGGTCTAAACGAAATTAATCTTCAATAATTAAAATATGCAATAAATAAAAACTAGTTCCTAAAGTGGGTTTCTTGTTGGCTCTAATAATCCTCAAATTGTTTAAAATGCGTGTAGCATATTACTTCTACACTAGTAGAAAATTCAATTTTTTTGTTGATTTGGTCGCGTTGATCCGGTCACAATTTGACACAAATCTGTTGATTTCAACAAATTTTTGTCAAAATGTGACCAAATCAACGCAACCAAATCAACAAAAAAATTGAATTTTCTACTAGTGCTAGCTTTCCTAAAGTAACGCCATGTACTTCACCATATTTTGAAGATAGAGAATATGAAACTTGAGGGTCTTAATTTTATGACTAATAATTTTCAATATCCATTTCAAAAGATGTTGACAAAATATTAAACGAATTGTCCTTTCCTGACTTTGAAGAAGTTGTTTAAAGTTAGCCAAGAGGGACCCCTCAAGTATTCAAATACATTAAGTTGTTCTTTTGCATTGCAAAACAAAAATTACGAAGTTAAATTCCCACTTTTATTTTCCAACCAAATGAGAACCTATGTTTAGGGGTAAGTTAACATTGTCATATGCAAGACAATATGTGTTGCACAAATTTAATTTGCAGCCCATTTTTCATTTTTAATGGAATGAATTCATTATATGATTCTAATGCTCCTTGGGATAAAAATGTGTTGTGGGAAAAAATAACATTGGGCATTTCTTTGCATATATATATAAATGTTTTTTTTTGGGAGCAATGCCCCCCTCCAAAAAAAATGATCTAATGCTCGTTTTTTTTTATACATGTTGTGAAGATTTGTACAAGATCTTACGCTCTAAAGTTTCATTGTTCCCAAATAATGTTTTTTGTCTTTTTCGGATGATGACAATGATTTTTGTAACATTTATAGTGATTTTTGACATAAATTTAACCAATGCCATTTTTTACTCAAAATCAATTCAAAACTGCCATTTCTTTTGCAAGGTGCAGAATTTTCAATCTTTTCAATTTCTTGCCATATCTAGGTAATTTAACCATAGGATCCTGTACAAAACTACTATAGAAAAGCGTATGAAAAATTTCACAAACCTTGCCCGCATAGATTGTAAGATATTTGCTTTAGAAGTTGTCCAAACAAGCTTTTTTAGACATTCTATAAGTAGATTTATGGGCTTCGGAGCTTCCTAATCAAATTTTTTTGCTCTATTAAGCCCAAAATTAAAGTTTTATGTGCTAAAGATTCAAGTTGAGGATTATGGGAAAAAAATCAAGAAAAACACACTTCATATTCAGTCATTAATAATGGTTAATAGCTGTACAATGGGATTGAAACAGAATAATCCCAACGACGAGATTGCTTTGGCAAGTAAACTTAACCTTGTCCAACATTTTTTTTCAAAACAATGTGAAAATTGCATTTACAAATTAATCCTATAACTTATTTTGGCAAGAGGATGCTTAGATTGTCCTAAAAACAAGATTGTCTATAACTTTCCCATTATTAGGCCAAATAGAATGAATCAAAGCCTCACATTTACACAAAAATATAATCTTTGAGATTTTTTTTTTTTTTTTCTTAAATATATATTTTTCTGAATTTTTTTTTTATGCTCAACGAATTGAAATTTATGCTTAGTATAACATAACTTTTGCCCTGGGCACCGATTGAGACAAACATTATATTTTCAGACTGATAATGTGGTTTTCTATAATCCAAAAAAACTTCAGAAAATTATGTCAAAAATTGAGATCACAAGAGCCTAAGAGAAATCCAAAGTGTCCCCTGAGGGGACAATTGAGACTTCAGGGGTTAAATTTTTTAAAATATAAATGCCTTCACAATTGGTTGRACAAAACATGGCCGTTTCCCCCTCATATTTGAATGCTACATTGGATGCCAACACTCTAATGAAAACTATGCCGGAAGGAATTTTACAATTCAAGAATCTAAAGTAGCACGATGACCAATGTTGACTATGCGGAGTCGGGCAGATAGGCGGCTTAGGTGGATGGGCGGACGGGCAGTCGGGGGCGGAAAATCGCGGAAGGGGGGACGGGTGGACAAGAAGTCGGAGGCGGACAATTGCAGAAGGGGGACGGGCGGAAAATTGGCCGGTCGGTCCAATGGTCGGCCGCAATCGAAGGCGCATTCCAAGTTACATGGCGGGTGGACTACCGGAAGGGTGAACGGCTGGTCGGGCAGGTAGACAGAGAGTGACAGACGGAAGTTGCGGCGGTCAAGCAGACGAGGGGACAAGCGGGCACCAAAGCAGACACCGTCGGACAGCTCGTCCGATTGTAGGTCCGGGGCCGCTTTGCGTCATTCGGGGGAGGTCCAGTGGTGGACGTGTTCTAGGTTAGGGAACGGACGGGTACAAGGGCCGATGGCTTCCTCATTCCTCTTCATTCCTCCTCACTCCTTCTCTCCTTTGGCGCCAAGTCGGACGTGCTACTGTTCCTTTAGCACCAGTTGCTCCTACGTGGTAGAGAGTTGGGGTCCTATTTTCTTTTACTACTTGGTTATAATTTATGTACATTGGTCGTTCAAGACATTCACTGCATCGGGTTTCAAAATTCAAAATGTGCATCATGACAAGCCAGGGTGGTGCGCCAGGTAAAGGAAGTGATGCGAGGACTTTCGCGAATTCAAACAAGAGGAAGGGTAAAGCAAAGAGAGCCACTCATGGACTATACTTTGAGATTTTAGATGATCCCAACATCAAAGCGGAGAGCGGTTGGGAGCAAGAACAAGCGACATATTGGCCCTTCAAAATGTGCAAGCAATATGTCAAAATACTTCACATTGACAAGCTATGGCCTCGAGATTGCCATGCGGGCCACACACAAGATTGTTGTTGTAAGTCGTAGACTTGTCTCAATAAACATTTTGTGCACCGATTCGAAGAGGTGCGGCAAAAACTCTTTGGCGACAGGCAAAGGAGTAAGGGGTACATTAACTACAGTGTGGCGTGCATGGTTGTACGTGGRACTCATATTCGTCCGAAAGGTGAACTGGAGCACGTATCTAGTGACAAAAAGGTTCGAGCTTTTGTTGGACAACAATCAAAAATATATACCAGATTTGTACAATGTGGAGGTTCAACCAAATGAAGCAATTGAACCCACCAAAGTACTGGAAAATACTACAATGCCTACAACAAAGGGCAAAAAGGTCGTGGACAATGGAACAAAGCTCAAGTACGTTGAGGTTTCAACGGAAGTGAGTAATGCGCCCTTGAAAACTACGGAGGAAAAAACGTTTCTAACTCCTCCAATGCTTCTCATATCCACACCAATTACAACAAACGTGTCTGCCCCTAGCACAGTTTCAAAGCATGAGAACCTTGAAGCGGAAGAGGAGTCACGTTCTTTGTTACGAAAACAGGTGAACAAGGACAAACTAGCACGGGCCAATGCTACAATTGATAATCTCATTGACAGCAACGTTCTGGACACCATCTTTGGGCCATCAACTCAGTACTTACCAGCGACGTCAAGTCCAATATTGAGTGAAACTATGAAGATTTCTTTGCCACCACCGAATGAAAGGCGCCTTGTTGACGTGGCTGCATCCACACGTATCAATGATGTAGAAATCGAGAGCAAGCATCCGCATTTGTCAAAACAAAGCACCTCACAACTCAAAATTCTTCATGCCATGCCAAATACGGTAGAACTGGAGAACTTGCTGAAGTGTTTTAATGATTTCCAATCATTTGAAGAACAATAAAGAGCATCTAAAATCGAGAAGAAGCGCGCTAGCTCTTCTTCCACGCAACATGCAATTGGAGTGGCCAAATTTGTGAACTGCATTGCCCAATTGACATGTTCTGCTCGATTTGTAGCCGAAATGGCCTCGAGTGTTATGAAAATGGCAGAGCAATTTTCCAAAATGTTGTCCTAGCTACTCACTTCTGCCATGACCTTCTAAAAGTTCACCACTTCCCTCGAACCACTTCTGGAAGAGCGGTTGACACACTTGGAGAAAGTGGTGGCTTACAAAAAAGAGAACCAAGAGTTGCTCAAAGAGTTGGAGACGTTGAATTGCACTATTGCGGATGAAGAGAAACAAAAGTTGGTCTAGAAGTTGGATTGGGCGCACGGCAATCTAGAGCGTGATTTCCAAAATTGTTAGACTCTTTGATGTTCATTGACCGATTGGAAGACCGAGTCATAGAATTGGATGGAATTGTGGTTACCCGTGGCTTCTCAAATGTTTGAAGGTATGAGAAAAAAGACATGTATGATTTGGATGAAGTTGATTACAAAAAAAATGGCAAGTGGCAATATGTAACGTTGCCGTGCAAAGGATGCTTCTGTGCAAACAGAGGCAAACGATCTGAATGAGTTGAAGGAGAAATTAGAAGAGACAACCTAAATAAATGCTGTTCTTGAAGCCGAATTTAAACGATTGAAGAAAGTATTGGACATGGATGACTGTAAGGTCAAGGATGTATTGCAAACCCGGTGGCTAACATGGATACAAATGCTTTGAGATAAACCCTTTGTTGTATCTCAATCAATGAAGGCGCTTCGCAAATTTACAATGAAGTCGGATGAAGAATGTAGCGTCATGGAGTCTTCACTACAGAAGTTGACGAGTGCATTTGATTCAAGTTCGTCGAGGTCACCTTCAATTACATATTGGGGAGACATGGATGCCATGTTTGATTGGTTGAACTACACCCAAAAAGAAGAGCATGGCCACATTACTTGGGCGTTGGAAGCAGAGGAAGGTTAAGTTCCGTATAACACGCTTTCAGCACACATCAAAGATAAAGAGAAGATAGTATTGCATGCGTGTGGTCCAACGCCAGAGATCTTGACGGGTAAATGTTCTCTTTGCCAAGGCCATTTTGGTCCTGAAGGAGCTTACATGTGAGCCAATGTCGGCACACTTTCCACATCACGTGCATGGCCAAGTACGCAGTCACTTCTTTTAGTTGTGTGGAGTGTCATTCTCCTTTGAGTCATAGGTTGCATGAAATGCTTGGATTCACAAAAAGCATGCCCCCCGGCCATAAATACAATCGGTGGACCCTCCCACTCGACTAGGGCCCCTACAAATTTCAAAACTACTTGCATTGGGGGAAACTTCTACAATGGAATGCAATTTTTTAAATGCATGATATGTAGGAGGATTGTCAACAAGAAAAGGATCTTTTCATGTGGATGACCCAGAATACAGAGGTGGAGTTGCGGGCCCGGGACATTTGAACTGACGATGGTCGAGAATTATTTTGTCGTAGCATGGGGGGGCATTGGAGCGTGCAAAATAAAAATTCTTCCGTATTTCCAAAAAGGCCGTGGAAAAAGGGCCGGACGACAATTGGGTGGAGGTAGAGCGTGATCCAAAGTTTGTTGATTTGTACGGAGCATACAATCATGCTTTAATCAGGAAGGCCCTTTTTTTAGTCGAAGTTGGAAGAAGCAACAAAAATTCGTACTGTATTCAAAATAGATGGGTTCACACTCTACGGGGAGGCATTTGTGGACATTGCCAACGCATTTGATAAAAGTATAGATGACATCATAGCTCAATGGAGGGCATTTCTATTGGAGGGGTATTGACCTAAGTGGGTGCATGGTACGGACGATGACGAAGCAGTCAATGCAATGGTGCTCCAAATAGATATGGCATTGAGAGCTTTAAAAGCACATGAAGTGGAGATATTGTCAAAGCAAAAACAAAAACAAAATATTGACGACAAGGAMAACCACTCTCCAGAAACCAAACGACAATTATTTTTGGTTGACAYAGCAACAAAATCCGGAGGGCAAGCAGTCTTAGAGAGCCCGGGATACAGAACACGCCAAAGTAGTGCAAGACTCCTGGCAAAAGATGGGCCAATTAATCTTATTGGAGAGGGTAGCGCGTATTTGAATTAGGGACGGTGTAGCTTCGATCAGTTGTGGTAAAATCATGTGGATTGTAATTACAATCTCAAGGGACTGAGTGTTGCTTCACAACAGTCCTTACAATGTATCTTGAATTTATGCATAATATATGTAAAGTTATATTACCACGCATTGACGCATATAAGCATATTGATGTGTGAATATGAAATATACGTTTGATTTTGCATTCAATTCATGTTGTTACAATAACTCTCAAGATCGCATGTCACTTAACCCTTAAAGGACATTGCATGTCCGAGGGGCATTTCGAAGTTAAAATTGTTGAGTTTTTCATATAGTTTTATATATTAAGTGCTTCAAAGCTTAACTAAGAAACTAAAGCTCCAATAATCTACTCTTTATTGCAATTTGATTTTTGTCAAAATGTTTAAAATTGCCAATTTTGTGACACATTGAAGATTGTGTCTTCAAAGCTCCAAATACAACTCTTCTCAACTTGTCCATTTTGAATTTCTTTTTGTGTAAACTTCAAGTATGCACCAATTATGCCATGATGTTGGGCACCACTATTTTGATTTTTCATNGGAGCATACAATCATGCTTTAATCAGGAAGGCCCTTTTTTTAGTCGAAGTTGGAAGAAGCAACAAAAATTCGTACTGTATTCAAAATAGATGGGTTCACACTCTACGGGGAGGCATTTGTGGACATTGCCAACGCATTTGATAAAAGTATAGATGACATCATAGCTCAATGGAGGGCATTTCTATTGGAGGGGTATTGACCTAAGTGGGTGCATGGTACGGACGATGACGAAGCAGTCAATGCAATGGTGCTCCAAATAGATATGGCATTGAGAGCTTTAAAAGCACATGAAGTGGAGATATTGTCAAAGCAAAAACAAAAACAAAATATTGACGACAAGGAMAACCACTCTCCAGAAACCAAACGACAATTATTTTTGGTTGACAYAGCAACAAAATCCGGAGGGCAAGCAGTCTTAGAGAGCCCGGGATACAGAACACGCCAAAGTAGTGCAAGACTCCTGGCAAAAGATGGGCCAATTAATCTTATTGGAGAGGGTAGCGCGTATTTGAATTAGGGACGGTGTAGCTTCGATCAGTTGTGGTAAAATCATGTGGATTGTAATTACAATCTCAAGGGACTGAGTGTTGCTTCACAACAGTCCTTACAATGTATCTTGAATTTATGCATAATATATGTAAAGTTATATTACCACGCATTGACGCATATAAGCATATTGATGTGTGAATATGAAATATACGTTTGATTTTGCATTCAATTCATGTTGTTACAATAACTCTCAAGATCGCATGTCACTTAACCCTTAAAGGACATTGCATGTCCGAGGGGCATTTCGAAGTTAAAATTGTTGAGTTTTTCATATAGTTTTATATATTAAGTGCTTCAAAGCTTAACTAAGAAACTAAAGCTCCAATAATCTACTCTTTATTGCAATTTGATTTTTGTCAAAATGTTTAAAATTGCCAATTTTGTGACACATTGAAGATTGTGTCTTCAAAGCTCCAAATACAACTCTTCTCAACTTGTCCATTTTGAATTTCTTTTTGTGTAAACTTCAAGTATGCACCAATTATGCCATGATGTTGGGCACCACTATTTTGATTTTTCATAAAATTTTCATATTATTCTAAGCATTTTTGTAATTTCTATGATTTTTGTACTGAAATTTTGTTCAAAAAATCATATGAAATTCAACTTGATATTTTAAATTACGAAAAAATTAAATTAAGTTTTAAATACGTGTTACTACGTGTGAAAAATATCAGAAGTTTGAAATATAAATTGTAATGTAGAAATCTAACGAAGGTTGACCAAGCTCGGACATAAAATGTCTTTTAAGTGTTTAACCACCCACTAAACGACTCACTTTTCTTTTATCAGAGTAGTTAGCCGTCCACTTCATCGGCACGTCCGCCCGTTGGCCCGTTGGCCTGTCCGCCCGTCCGTCTGCCCGACCATTGGGACTAAATTTGGATTTTTTTTTGTCCTCTCCAACGGTCACTACTGGTCACTTGAGGTGCAAAGTATAAGTGCTCTTGAAACCCTCACTTGCAAGCACTCTCGAAAAAACAAACGCTAAGATATCCAAGGGCTAGGAGCCACAATATTTGTGTCCCTTGCTTGGTAATGCATAGTTTGGTGGATGGGGGGCTTTGCTTTGCAAGGCTTTGACATTATTTTTGTGACATTCTCGTACGGTTTATTGAAACTTGACTTTCTAAATTTAATCGTGGAAGTGCAAGGTTAAGTTCGGACAATGAGCAAGGATGGGTCTACATGGTGTGGTGCTCCGTCGGTTAGTAAAGTGCAGTGCAAGGCTTGCAGCTCTATATTTGTAAAGAAGGTTAGCCGTATGTTGAGCCACCTTGGTTATGAGGGTACATCCGGTTTTCGAGATAAAGGAGTAGCCTCTATCCGAACTTGACATCGGATGTTCAAATGTTTTTTGTCCATTGCCAAGATAAATTCCCACGAAGGTATGCCTTTGAGAATATGGATGGTAGTAGTACACCTATTGTTGAAAACGCCGTGTCAATTGAGAGGGGCACGCCACGTTCTACCGAAAAAGACTCTTGCAAGAGCCCCTGAAGAATTTGGCGGTGCGAGTTCGGAAAGGAATGCAAATACCAAAACATCTGGAAATTGTGAAACTCCAAGGACATCAAGCAGCTGGCCTCCCAGACAAAGTAAACTAGTGGATGGTTTCGATGAGGCCAATAAATGAAAATTAGATGCATTGTGGGCTCATTTTTTCTATGCATCGAACATACCGTTCTCCGTAGCTAGAAACCCAACATTGAAAGAAGTGGTGAAGAAAATAGCAACATACAATAAGCCTTATTCTCCACCATCGTATCACAATCTACGCAACAAGTTGCTTGACAAATCAAAAAGTGACATTGAGGCAAAATTGAATTGACGGATGGAAGACAACATTAGAAAGTTTGGAGGCATGATGTCTATAGATGGATGGAGCTCTGTTACAAACCGGCCATTCATAAATGCTATGCTCATATCTTCCGTGGGTGAGCAATTTTTGGGGTCGGTAGACACAATTGGGATAGAAAAGAATGCTGTCTATTTGGCCGAAGTCTTGGAAGAAGTCCTGGAGAAAGTGGGTCCTAGCAATGTGGAGTTGGTGACCGCAGATAATGCTCCCGCAAACCCTGTGGCCTGGAATTTGATATCGAGTAAATATCCTCATGTTTTTTTCCAAGAGTATGTTAGAGTCCTACAAAATAATAAAAATACAACCAAAGGAGCTCGGTCTTTATCTCGTGCCGTTCAGAAGCATATTTTGAGTCGCCATTTTTGGAGACGTTGTACAAATTTTGTGGAGTTGATGTCGCCTGAATTGACGGATGGAAGACAACATTAGAAAGTTTGGAGGCATGATGTCTATAGATGGATGGAGCTCTGTTACAAACCGGCCATTCATAAATGCTATGCTCATATCTTCCGTGGGTGAGCAATTTTTGGGGTCGGTAGACACAATTGGGATAGAAAAGAATGCTGTCTATTTGGCCGAAGTCTTGGAAGAAGTCCTGGAGAAAGTGGGTCCTAGCAATGTGGAGTTGGTGACCGCAGATAATGCTCCCGCAAACCCTGTGGCCTGGAATTTGATATCGAGTAAATATCCTCATGTTTTTTTCCAAGAGTATGTTAGAGTCCTACAAAATAATAAAAATACAACCAAAGGAGCTCGGTCTTTATCTCGTGCCGTTCAGAAGCATATTTTGAGTCGCCATTTTTGGAGACGTTGTACAAATTTTGTGGAGTTGATGTCGCCAATCATGCATGGTCTACGTGATTTGGATGCAAAAACGCCTTATATGAGGAAGGTGTTGGTAATTATGCGGACTATAAAAGAGCACGTCCTCGGGTTACAAACCGAACCTTTCCGGGAGTGCATAGAGTTTGCCAGTCCACTGGTTTCGACGTATCAAGCACGACGGAAAATGATCAACATGGATTTGCATTATGCAGGAGCTCTTTTAAATCCCTATCTTTTCAAGGATAAGGAGTTAGCAGACGCTCTAGAGGCGACAGGGGCATGCAAGCAGGTTCTAATGAAAATATGTACATGTAAAACGTATCTGCAAGTGGTCAAGGAATTTGTAGCTTTCCGCCTTAGGGAACCTCCGTTCCAGAACATATTGGAGCCGAGTGATTCTAAATTGTCGGCACATGCTTGGTGAGATATGGAAGGCATATGTAGAAAGCTTATTGCTCCAATTGCACAAAAGATATTGGCCCAACCTATGTCATAGTCGGCATGTGAACACAATTGGAATAGTTATTCTTTTGTTCACAACAAATCTCGCAACAAGCTGCAGCCCTCAAGAGCGGCGGATTTGGTGTACGTCTACACCAATGCCAAAGTCATAGCCGCATAAAAAGAAAATGATGAAAAAGAATGGTACAATAAGAACCTGGAATCAGAGGAGTCTGATGAGCCAAAGTCTGCAAACGAGGGTAATGAGCCCGGAGATGATGACGATGCCCCAAATGCCACAAACGACAATGTGGAAGATTCGGATGACAAAATTCTTGGCAGTCCTCATCCAAGCATTGATGACTTTGGAGTCAATCACAGAGACATGTATGACTATCCATCAGATGAGGACGACTGTGGACATAAAGAAGATGTACCCTCGATAGCTAGATTTCTAGATGGAAGTCGTCGCCTCAGTTGTGAGACAATTCTAGCAGACAGGGCAAATACTTATGTAGAGAGGGTGAGTGTAGGCCGGCAGACAATAACAATGAAGCTCACAAAGCGGATAAAGTTCTTTCAATTCCGGGAACTCCGTACATGGCACTGTCACACGCAGAGGAAAATGAGCAACGCAATGACAATGTAGGATGTGAGGAGACAATTCCGCCGATTGTAGAAAACACGAACGTCGCGGAAGCAGCGGTGGGTGCAAGCAAAAGTACTGGACAAGAAGATGATGGAATGATCGGAACGCAGGAAGGCAAACTCAATGGTGCGTCGGATTTGTTGGAGTCAAGACATTGCCTTCTTGTGAACAATGGCGTACGTGAGAAGGAACTTACACAAGAGCACCCTAGACCACCACTTGCTGGTCCTCCACGTGCACTCTTCAAAATGCAGAGCACAACACTGGATGGTTCTAGAAGTTCAAGGTTCAGCAAACAAATTTTGAAGTCCTCATAAGAAGTGCCCAGTTCAAGGAAACCTAGTCAAAGCGCCTCATCATGGAGCGAGGATGACCGGGATGAGACCTTAGCTTCAATGTTAAAGTGACATTCCGGTGTTGCACGGCTTCCACCATGACAATTTATGATAGTGTCAAAGGATTATGTCCAAAAAAGTCAAACGGTGACCGCAAGGAAGATAATCGTTCACGGAAGGTCAGAAGCATTGGAATCGTTGGTGAAAGAACCCTCTACAACAAAGAATAATAGAGTGATGCAACACTTTGCAATGTCTCTAGTGAAAAAATAGAATGTGAGTAGAACCTCGCTTGATGCATGTGGGCTTATTCCGAAGAGGAAAATGAAACCAGTCCCTCATCTTCGAGAAGGCATTGGGAAACTGACACTAGAAGTAAAAAAGTAAAAGGCAAAAGGCAAAGGGCAAAGGAAAAGGCAAAGGGCCCATCCAAGAGATTAGTGAAACGTAGGGGAGCAGAAGAGGACGGGGTGACAATTGTACAGTCATTATCAGAAAACAAGGATGACACATTGGATGATGAAGTCGACGGTTTTGAAACTAGATGTGATAGTAGCGTGGCTGAGGTGAAAGGAGATAGTGATTATGTGCCTTAGGGATGTATGCATATGTGTTAATCCATTATCCATGTGGGTGCTCATGATTTATGGACCACGTAATGACAAATTGTCAATGATGTATTTTTCAATTTTGTTATAAAACTAATTTTTTTTACTACATGTGTTCAAGTACCCTGACACGGTACAATTCTTTTAGAATTTGCATGCAAAACCAAGGGTGCATTCAATAAACATTAATTGTGACCCTGTTTATTTTGAAATTGTGATTGTGAATGTAAAATTCCGCAATTTGCACTTCATGAAATAAAGGTCATTTAAATTTCAAAAATTTCAAAAAGGACAAATAATTACTTGATTGCCGTGGAACATTTACATCCTTTCAATGCAATTTAAACAGAAAATAGTACCCTAACCCTTAAACCGTCCGCCMGCTCGTCCACTCCGTTCGCTCCCCCGCCCATCCGACCGCCTGACCGCCCGCTCGTCCACCCGTCCGTCCCCTCGTCCATGCACCCGACCGACTGCCCGTCCGCCCATCGTTGTGTCCACTTGCCGTCTCGTCTGCCGCCCACCGTGCTTGCTATCCCGTCCGCGATCCGTTGGCCGGACTACAAGGGACGTGAGCGTCCCCAGTATTTGGACGTCCGATTTTGGGACGCTATTTCCACCGCGACGTTGGACGTGAACAACCCTTTCTGAAACCAACCCCTCACAATTCCTAAGGTTTTACAAAACCGCAAATGTCATTTTTTTACACTTTCTCACTAAAGTCCTAGTGCCGTAACCAAAGTGAGAGAATATTCTTTTTGCACAAATACGTTGGTTCATCCACAAAAAAAATAATTTTCGTGTATTCCCCTCTACTTTAGGGCCATTTTGTTTGATAAACCATGGATCCCACTCTCTCGTGGCCCTTTGAGTATCATTTCTAGTTGTGCTTCTTGTAGCCATACAGCTTTCCATATTTTTGATTGCCAATGACTTTGTAGAACAATTTAGGGTTGATGATGATCAAAAAGTCTATCTTAAAAAACCCGCTGATAAAGCCACTTCTTTTATGTGGACAAGGGCCCCACTCAAAAAAAGGTTGTAGCCCTCCAAAAAAATGAACGCACGCATAGAGCCTCTTTCAAACATTCAAGTCATGAGGTCATCAACGAAGCAAGGTAATGAAGTATAGCTGACCCCCAAATTTATACCCACGGTCCTTATTGCATGGTAAGTTGCCCAAGACGTGACTGCAGATATTGAAGTCAACTCTAGAATCCATGGAGGCGTGCCAAAGGTGCGATTTTGGGTCCACAACCACATCAGAGAGGGCCGAACAATTGTGGATATAGGCTGGGACAACTGCGGGTCGTACAAAGGCGAGTGCGGGTCAATACCGGGCGACTCCGGATGACTTGTATATAACTGCTGGTGCCCCAAGGGCAACTTTAGCTCCCATGGACGTGACCGCGGACGCTAGGTGGGTGACTTTAGGGCCACAAGGCGATTGTGCGTCCAAGACGGRAAAACTCAGGTTCCACTGAGCGACTGCGGGTCCTTCTATACATGTATTGTGCCTTAGCACACAAGGAAATATTTTTATCTACGCAATTTTGCATTTTGCATTACAATAAACAAACTTCTTCTGAGACTTTGCCATGCTAGATACGGTATATATACTGTTTTGTGTTATTCCCCAATACTATTGTGATTATGGAAGAAAGTTGTAGTCATAAAGAAATGAAATAATCTCTATTTTCCAATAACAACAAATCAAAACATTCATGGACATATAGATTTCGATTCAGGAAACAACAATATGATCTATTATATTTGTGTTGTAAGAAAAGGAGGATGAAAGCTTTTTATATATGCATGATTCTAAACTTACATAGACCTACACATTCTACAAGAAATCTACATCATGCAACATCCGTCATGCTCTCCGCTTCCTTTTTTCTTGTAGGGRTTTCAATTTTGGCTTTTGCCAATCTCTCTTCTTCCTTTGAAAGGGAGAAGGTAGACTTATGCATCCTATTATGAATCCAAAACTTTTTGAAGAATCTATTGAGATTGAGGCACATCTTTTCATGGCCTATGCCCTCCTCCAATTTGCGTTCCAACCTCTTCAAAGAAGCTACTTTCTCCTTCAAGTTTGCGTCTTCCAGTGCAAAAGTTCTATGTTGGACACCCACATGCAATTCATTTGAATGAAGAAACCAGTCAAGAAGGCCATCATCCTTTATTTCATTCAAGCATTTCAACCTCAATTGTGCCTCCTCCACTATTCTCTTTTCTCAACTAAGGTCAAACTCTTTTGTTTGGCACTTTTCAATGACCGTCCAAATTCTCTCGCCCACATGAGGGTTGGAATTTTCATAATATTATATACATTAGTTATATTAATTTTTTGATTTTTTAATTAAGGGTTTCCACGCACATTGGCACGGCCCCTTCTGTGTAGCGGTGCCCACATACCAATGCTAAACTTTCTTCCGTTGGAGTATTTTTTGTCCTCACRTTCGAGATAACTTCATCATCTAAGTCTTTTGATGTACATGATGGTGACCATAGGTAGTTTTGATCCGCCAATCCTTTTACAATGTTCCTCTTTGGAGCGAGCCCGTCCCATGGATTATTTTTTGGACTYGCTGATGGAATAGCCAAGATGGTTGGAACAATAGTTTTCTTGGAAGTCTTAAAGGTCCTCCAATCTACGGTTTATTCCAACCTTAGTTYAGTGTATACCATTTGGCATATGCCCAATTAGAGTTCGCTTTGTGGAACATTTTGTGTCCCATACAAAGCACAATGCACTTTGATACATTGTTGGACGAATGCATCGTCCCAACAATAATGAAGATTTCCATTTTTGTTTTTCAAATTTATCTTGTGCCGATGGTAATGGTATAGCTTATCAATATGGCACCATCCTACAGATGCCTTGTAAGTCGTCAAGGTCCAAATGTAGTCCACACTCCGCCAACCTTTGAATGTGTGCGCTTTTGCATTAAGAAGTATGCGTCGGTTTCAGCATTGACAATCACCTTCCTTCTTCATATTCTTCATTTTTGGCTCCATCGTGTACACAGGGTTGTCTATCCTGACATGACGTGGGCTTTTCACATCGTAATGTCATGACGCGTCTGTCGTGACACGTCATAACATGTCATGATCCACGTCATGATCCACAAAAATCATGACATCCCTAACCCTGAATTGTAAATTCCGAATTTTTTTTTACTTCTTTCTAAATTTTTTTTTGACAATCATGATGGAAATACAAATGTATCACTATTCCTTAACATGATTTTTTAATTTATGTTGTTTATCCTAGTGAATTTCATCATATTCCATAAAAAAAATAGAACATTCTATCATGACGGACTTTGGGGGTTACGTCACATCACCGTCATGACATCCTGACGTCATGACTTGACGTGACATGGAAAACCCTGCGTGTACAATTATATGTTTATGAATAGTACAATGAAGCAAGTGAGTTCATTCACTAGAATCAAGCTGCAAGGGTTTGGGATCCAAGCATCCAACTATCGAGCACAAATTCAGACACTTGGAGGTGGATGAAAGATGAGGTGCAGCATTGGAAGTGGCACGCTGGGGTTCCAGTGCAGCATTAGATACTTGAGGTTGCCTAAGGTGCGTGTGGGTCTTGAGCGACCACAGGTCCTATTTTTGAAAGTTTCACTCTTTGACCAATAGCCTCCAAAACAGGTGCGCGTGCAATGAGGGGGCCTACGTACGTGGAGGTCAATCGGAGGTCTCGATATTCTACATTTTTAGACTTGGAGATGATGTCGCGTGCTTGGAAGGTGATAGCGGGTCTAGGGTTTGCTTCAATTTTTATAGCATGCTATAAAACTGGGGTCCGTCCAGAACTAGTGCGGGTTAGGGCGATTCTATTCAAAGTGTCAAATTTCCCCCCTACAATTTGGATGGGAGACTTTGTTTTCATCAGATTCTTGTCATAAAGTGACCAAATCAACGCAACCAAATCAACTGAAAAATTGAATTTTCTACTAGTGCGTGTGGCCACCCTGATTTTGGGGTGGCTTTTTTCTTTTTCTTTTGTTTTTTAAGAGTGGGAAGGTATGTTGTCCTCTCATTCTATCCTAGCGCTATCAACTATTTACTATATTTCTTTCTTTTAATTTAAACCACTAGTTGGGCATTTTGGTTTTAACTTCAATTGGGAGAGTTTTTACTTGGTTGTTTGCATAAGTGTTGAAGTGTAAGAGGGAGTGAGCAAGGTGGAATTTGGATCTTCGGCTATGGGGTCGGATGGAAAGACAACTGGAAGAGAGTAGAAACTTGGAAGGATCGAGAAAGGTAGAAAATCCAAATACCTATTGTCGGAGTGCAAATTCCGTGGATGGATACAGTTAGGATGTATTAAGGAATAGAATAGGATAATATTTTTCAAATTTTTTGGTGGAAACTTGGAAGTGGAGCCATATAAGTATAATTATGGACTTAGCCACTTTTTGTCATGTAAAAGGGTTTACAAAAATTCCGTAACTAGATCCAAATTGGATCCAAAAATCTAGATCAGGCCAGATTGCAGAGACCTACGACCGATGGTTCCGACCTATGGATCTAGGTCACTATTACAGGAAAAGGACTCTCTGCGGGAACCATTGACGAAACAATAGGTACTTGTACTGCCTGCCATTTCATTCCTTTCTCTTTTCGTCCACGGTATTTCCTGCGCTCGTGCAATTGAGAAAAAGAGTGGTGAGGTAGGGATCGTAGCAGTAGAGTTGGTGAATCCAGACAGATCCAACTAGTTTTGTTAAACATTCCAAGGCAGAAGGAAGTAACCGGAGGAATACGGTTACAACTTGAATGGTCTATTCAATTGTCTCGGAGGACAAGGGAATCTAGAAGCAACTAGACGAGGACTTGGCGGAGATGGGCTGCTACGGATTGATCCGGAGGCCGTGGAGCCTCAAAAATGAGGACATGATTCCTGAGCTCCGTTTTGGAGCCCTCAATTATTTTGAGAGGACAATGAGGGCTTGACGCAAGAGCTGGACTAAGGAGGCTTAGACAGAAGTTTAAAGAATTTGCAAAATCCGGAGCCGGACTTGCCTCTCGGTTGGATAAATTTTCAGCCAAAAAACTTGTGAATCCGGCTCATGCCAAGGACGGATTTTCTATCCCGGACTATGAAAATGAGAGGCATAAATGGATATTGGAATTCCTGATTCCAATCATGAATCCGGATAAGCCGACCCGGATTACGGTTAGGATAGCAAATACTATTTTTGGTGCAATAGAGGGTAGACTGGTGCACTGAGGGGAAGTCATAGCGGAGGTGGTGAGCAAGCTTGTCGGAGTCCGTATTCAACAAACGCAATTAGTTAGGTTAGATTAGTGTTGACATAAGCTAGATTTTTCAAAAATTTTAAAGTTTAAATTCGGAAGTGGAANATCGGAGGTCTCGATATTCTACATTTTTAGACTTGGAGATGATGTCGCGTGCTTGGAAGGTGATAGCGGGTCTAGGGTTTGCTTCAATTTTTATAGCATGCTATAAAACTGGGGTCCGTCCAGAACTAGTGCGGGTTAGGGCGATTCTATTCAAAGTGTCAAATTTCCCCGATACAATTTGGAAGGGAGACTTTGTTTTCATCAGATTCTTGTCATAAAGTGACCAAATCAACGCAACCAAATCAACTGAAAAATTGAATTTTCTACTAGTGCGTGTGGCCACCCTGATTTTGGGGTGGCTTTTTTCTTTTTCTTTTGTTTTTTAAGAGTGGGAAGGTATGTTGTCCTCTCATTCTATCCTAGCGCTATCAACTATTTACTATATTTCTTTCTTTTAATTTAAACCGCTAGTTGGGCATTCTGGTTTTAACTTCAATTGGGAGAGTTTTTACTTGGTTGTTTGCATAAGTGTTGAAGTGTAAGAGGGAGTGAGCAAGGTGGAATTTGGATCTTCGGCTATGGGGTCGGATGGAAAGACAACTGGAAGAGAGTAGAAACTTGGAAGGATCGAGAAAGGTAGAAAATCCAAATACCTATTGTCGGAGTGCAAATTCCGTGGATGGATACAGTTAGGATGTATTAAGGAATAGAATAGGATAATATTTTTCAAATTTTTTGGTGGAAACTTGGAAGTGGAGCCATATAAGTATAATTATGGACTTAGCCACTTTTTGTCATGTAAAAGGGTTTACAAAAATTCCGTAACTAGATCCAAATTGGATCCAAAAATCTAGATCAGGCCAGATTGCAGAGACCTACGACCGATGGTTCCGACCTATGGATCTAGGTCACTATTACAGGAAAAGGACTCTCTGCGGGAACCATTGACGAAACAATAGGTACTTGTACTGCCTGCCATTTCATTCCTTTCTCTTTTCGTCCACGGTATTTCCTGCGCTCGTGCAATTGAGAAAAAGAGTGGTGAGGTAGGGATCGTAGCAGTAGAGTTGGTGAATCCAGACAGATCCAACTAGTTTTGTTAAACATTCCAAGGCAGAAGGAAGTAACCGGAGGAATACGGTTACAACTTGAATGGTCTATTCAATTGTCTCGGAGGACAAGGGAATCTAGAAGCAACTAGACGAGGACTTGGCGGAGATGGGCTGCTACGGATTGATCCGGAGGCCGTGGAGCCTCAAAAATGAGGACATGATTCCTGAGCTCCGTTTTGGAGCCCTCAATTATTTTGAGAGGACAATGAGGGCTTGACGCAAGAGCTGGACTAAGGAGGCTTAGACAGAAGTTTAAAGAATTTGCAAAATCCGGAGCCGGACTTGCCTCTCGGTTGGATAAATTTTCAGCCAAAAAACTTGTGAATCCGGCTCATGCCAAGGACGGATTTTCTATCCCGGACTATGAAAATGAGAGGCATAAATGGATATTGGAATTCCTGATTCCAATCATGAATCCGGATAAGCCGACCCGGATTACGGTTAGGATAGCAAATACTATTTTTGGTGCAATAGAGGGTAGACTGGTGCACTGAGGGGAAGTCATAGCGGAGGTGGTGAGCAAGCTTGTCGGAGTCCGTATTCAACAAACGCAATTAGTTAGGTTAGATTAGTGTTGACATAAGCTAGATTTTTCAAAAATTTTAAAGTTTAAATTCGGAAGTGGAAACGGAAACGTGTACGGAAACAGTTAAACCACCTTCCTGGAAATAGGTTAGCAAATTAAGGAACTTCCGTAATTACAGATGTAGTCTGGATCCGGAAATTTGGAGGAAGACGGATTTCCCAGACCTACAACTTATAGGCCCGACCTACGAAACTAGGTACCCGTTACGGATTAATTGCCAAGTTTTTGGACTGTTGCCTGAGCGGTGGGTACCTAACCGACCCTCGCTTCCGTCATTGCTCTTTTTCTCCACAGAGTTTTCTCCTGCGCTCGTGTTAGTTGAGAGAAAGAGTGGTGAGATAGAGATTGCAACGGTGGGGTTGGTGAATCCACACGGATCCAGTTCACACTGTTAGGGTTTAGTATGGTGGAAAGTAGCCAACGGAGGAATTCGACCATAGCCCGTATGGTGTTGTCGACCTATCCGGAGGACGACAGCAAGCGGCAGATGTTGGACAAGGACTTGGCAACGATGGGTTGCGGCGGATTGATCTGCTGTCCGTGGAGTCCAAAGAACGAAGAGATGATTCAAGAGCTGATTTTCGGAGCTCCTAATCAGTATGAACGGATTGTCAGGGCTAGGAGAAAAAATTGGACGGAAAAAGCGTGGGCCGATGTTTACGGCTTTCCGAAGCAAGGCGCCGGATGGGCCTCCTGGATGGATAAGTACCCTGCCAGAAAGTTTTTCCATCTGGCCAACTCCAAGGAAGGGTTTGCAATTGCGAACTGCACCACCGTGAGAAAAAGACAAGTCTTGGAATTTTTAATTTCGATCCTATATCTAGATAAGCCGACCCGAGTTACGGTCACGGTAACCAATGCCATTTTTGGAGCCTTGGAGGGGAAAGCAGTTCAGTGGGGGAGGGTGATCTGTGGGGTTGTTATTAAGTTAGCGGATCATATTGTAAAGGCTAAGCCCAATCAGTGCTTACCTCTTCCACATGTACCACCAGCACGAAGTACTAAAACCAGAGGAAATGGTAGAGTATGAAACCGGATGCACCATCCTCAAGTACGGATTGCAATCAGAACATGAGAAAAAGCAACGCGGATCAGACGAGAAGGAGATTGAATGTGCTGAGCCGCTGAACGACAAGCGGAAACAGAAGAAACAGAAATCCACTGATCCGAGTTCCCAGAAAGTTCTAACGGAAAGCAGTCCGAATGACGTTCCGGAAAGACCCACAACACCAACCCGGTTAGATGAGTTCTGTGAATCTGGAACTCAATGGGTGGAAAAAGCGAATAACTACATCAAGGCATACCTGGGTATACTCAACGAGGCGACGTCTAAGCTAGGCTGCAACCTGAGCGAGTTGATGCAGGCCATCCAAAATCGACCATCTCCGGAACTATTACAAGCGCGGGACCGAGAGATTGAGCGGATCCGGAAGGAGACGGAAGAGATCCAGAACCGAGTCAACTGGCTGGAAGGGGAACCGTCAGTGTCCAAGAAGAGAGAGAGGGAGGCTCTACACTTGGTGAAAGGGCTGAACCGGCTAGTGGCGGAACCAGCGGAGACCATCAACCGGGCCATGCTGTTCAGTTCTAAACTCGCCAAAGAAGCCCCAGTAACCGGATCCAAGGTCATCACCATCTTGGTCAATTTCTCTTCCCGGATGGAGCTGGTCTTTACAGAAATGCGCCAATTGTTGGACCGGATGGACCCCAACAGACCGATGGACTTTTCCGAGTTTCCGGAAGTTCCGGAAGTCCATACCACCACTAGATTAGTAGCTGTGGAGAAGTAGACTCCATAGACAAAGATACAAGGTATGGAAACACAAGGGTTTATAGACCTTTTGTCCGACGCGGTAGAAAGAAGGGAGACACCTGGTCGAGCGAGTTCAAGAGCAAGTGTCGAGCCAGGCCGGAGTCAAAAGGGAAAATCTATGCAGACTTTATCCGGAAGTACCCTTCCGATTCGACCTACGGGTGGGAGTCCGATCCAGAGCAGCAAGTTTAAGGAGCCGGCTAGGCCGACCAAGACGGATCTCCTGGAGCGACTAGCAAAGCTAAATCCAGCGAGGACTAGTTCGGAAGAATTCGGGTTGAAAAAGTCGCTAGATCCGGAAAGGCCGAAACCGACGGTCCAGACCAAGCTTTCCTTTCACGACGAGGAAGATGAAGATGATACCAAACTCCTCAATGAGTCAGAGGAGGAAGAATTTGAGAGTGGCACCGACACGGAAGATGAGGAGTCACCGCCACCTCCAAACCGGAAAATCCAGACCTGGGCAGCAACGAAGACTACTCCAGTTTGTACACCGGAGAAAACTCCTGTGAAGGGTTCGATCAAGGTGCCTTTCAGGTTGCTTGGGTTTAGGGACATTATTTGATTTGAACCCTCCGAATTGTGGCATATCCTCCCTTCATGGTTTTCTCATCTTGCAGAATTACTTAGGCAGTTTCTGGAAGCGCTATGAGATGACGCATGCCTTTATTCAATTCTGCAGCTCCCTCCTCGCTATTCCACCAACCCATAGATCCTCGCCGATTACGCCTCTTTGTAAAAGGTTTACAACGGTCGACAAACAAGTCAACTTTGAGAATGAGTTCTTCAAAAGCTTCGTCATTTGCACAATTTACACTGTCATACTTTGTTAAAATCACTTTCGCCTTTCACAATGCGTCGTGCATCCTATTCTCCAAGAACTTGGTGAAGCCCCTTTTATCTGTCTCTTGATGCCATTCTGGGACATGTAAAACATCCAACATCTTGTGCATCATGTTTATCTTGAATTTCTGAGGACACTCCTCTTGATACTTTACATACTTGGCGTCAAGTGACACCGTTGTTTCAACCTCATAAAATTTGATAATGAATTCGATGAGGAATGCTTTGCATGCATTTGATGGAATCTCTCTAGTTGTTTCAATGGATGGCCTAGTCACGTGTTTCCTTTTTGCGGCCTTCTTTGCTCTCGGCATTGTGTTGAACTCTTTGTAGTACTAATTGATGACAATGTTAATGTTATAGATGTATAGTACTCTCCAAGCAAATTATCGTTTGTACCAAGAGTTTTTTAAAAAAGTACAATAAGTGGACCTCCAGAGAAACGGACTCTTCCCTTCCCGATGAGAGTCGCCAATGGAGGATAGACCACCAAGCTCTCCACTCAAAACTTGCAAGAGCAAGGGGGAAGAAAAAAGTGAAGGGCGGACGGAGTGTCCACCCTTTTTATTCCTGGCAGACACTCTCAGCCCTTCTACCAAATTGGACGGGCCAGACGAGGCGGACACCCCCTTGGCGAATCAATCCAACGGTCGGGGTGAGGCGGACGATTGCCCATCCAACCAATCGGATGAGCGCTGTCGGGTGGACGCTGTCAAGTCTGACTAATCGGACGGCCGACACAAAGCGCTAGATGAGACAGGCTACCAATTCGACAGTTGGACGCGCCGACGGGTGTGGGCCGACGAACAGGTGCGGGCTGACAGACAAGTGAAAGGGTGGATGGGCGGCGGCATGCGGGCAGGCAAAAGGATGGACTCCTGCCCGTTCAATGGATTGGGCGGACTCCACGAGCCGTTCGATCCAACTGACAAACGGGCGAAGTGGCGGACGGAATATGCGGAGTGGCGGATGGAATTCTAATCATTTCAAATGTTTTTTAGACTTACCAGTAGCAATCAAAATTGATGTGGAAAACTTTAAATTGGTTAATTTTTTTTTATCACCCAAGACTGCCAAACCATAAATCACAATGTCAAATTAAACTATTAAACCAAATTCATCCCTTCATATAATTGATGTATAAATTACAAATTTTTTTGCTAGTGTAAAAGTAAATTTTCTATTCATGTTGTACTTTTTCAATAATTTAAATGGAAAAATCAAATTATTGCAATTCTCTAAAGTCAAAGGTGGAAATAAAATTATATCAATCATATAATAGATGAAAATAATCAAGAATTTTTACCATAATTGAAAAAAAGAACTATTTTTGGTAACATTAATGCTTAGGAATCTTTGTAAAAATGAGGTCGAAACTGAAGCAACGAACTGCAATTCACTATTCATATTCACAAGCACCAATATTCAATTATTCATACATTAATGGTATAACATATTTGTAATCAATTAGTCATCATAGTAATATAAGAAATTACGCTTCCACATGACAAAGACAATAGTAGATCCACAATGTTTTCATGCAATGTACTCAAATACATATTCAGATACAAGTCAGTATCATTTTTTGAGATGGTTTTGCTATAAAAATATTTCATATGTCTACCACAATATATAGTTCGCAACACTAAACTATACGTAACTTATTCTAATATTCTTCAATATCTACGATAACACTACAATTCACTTCAATCCAAATCGTAGTCGGAGGCATCTTCTTCTTTGGAATCTGCAGCATTCGACCTAAATAATCCAACATATGGTCCGCCGCCGTAAATTTCTCCGCATCCGCTTTGCGCACTTCCATGTTCGTAACGGTTGTAGTAAGTACCGCCAAAAGTAGGAGGAGGGATTCGGGCATGCTTTTGAGATTCTCCTTTATTTGAACCTTTATGATGAGAGCCTCATTCATGTCCATACAAACCATGTCTAGTGTATCTCGAATAATATTGGGAGCTTCCTAGACTAGAACCGCCATACTATGTGAGTGCTTGACTGCCTTTTCTTCTTCGAGAATGAACTCTACGGTCAGGGTTGTATTGAGCATCACCTTGCCCATCTCGTGGGCCCTGTATACCACAGTCTCGGTCGTAGGATCCGTCGTGACCGTGATGCCGACCGCGAACTTCTAAGCTTCTACGCATTGCCTCTTGCACTTGCTGGTTGTATTCAATGTCGTGTCGAGCTTCTTCATGTTCATGTCTCTCTCTAAATGTCATGGGTGTTGAATCATCACGAACATCGTTGTCATCACTCTATTCATCTTCGGCATCTGGCAACACAACCGAAGGAAACTATCCGTAGCCTCGATTGGACCATTCAGGCATGCAGTCGGTTACGTTAGTCCAATTAGTATCAATCATTCCTTGTTCACATGTGAGGTTCTTCACGTTGCGTCCTGCAACTGTGTGCCAATCTACCTCTTTGTGAAGTACAATCTTTGCCCAATTCATGGCCATGCTCGAATAGTTCATGACATTTGGTTTGGAGACCAGTAACCCTGATGTTGATGTTATATCCTCTTATTGACGTATAAAATGTTGGCTCATGCATGTGGACATTTGCCCTTCTCATCGGCAAACTTGCACCTCAGCACGTTCTTCCGACCACAATTTAGAGAGGTGCTGAGGTGCATCATTTTCACATATTTTTTACATGTTGTGCAATCCCAAACTTTTTTTGGCTCATCTTCCCATCCGAGTTCAGCAACACATAGGGGATTTTTTCAATCTTCCCAATTCATGTCTTGCGACTTTCCTTTTTTACTTCCTCACATTGGTCTTCCTTTAAGCATGATGACCGCAATACAATTGTATGAAGTGTTCCAAGAAGTACAATGAATTTGTGATGTTAGCCGTTTCAGTATGCAACATCAAAATAATTTAAAATATGAGAAACAAATGAAAACCATTCACACACCAAGCCGAAACAGGCGCGCAGATACCCGAAGGTGCTGGATCACCCACTCCAGAAGAGAAACAAGGTTCCAATTTACGTACATTGGTCGTTGAAGACATTCACTACATCGGGTTTCAAAATTTGAATTGTGCATCATAACAATCCAAGGTGGTGCACCAGGTGAAAGAAATGATGCGAGGACTTCCGCGGGTTCAAACAAAAAGAAGGTCAAAGCTAAGGGAGCCATCCATGGACTACACGTTGAAATTTTAGATGATCCCAACATCAAAGCGGAGAGCGGTTGGGAGCAAGAACAAGCGGCATATTGGCCCTTCAAAATGTGCAAGCAGTATGTCAAAATGTATCACATTGACAAGCTTTGGCCTTGAGATTGCCACGCGGGCCACACACAAGATTATTGTAGTAAGCCGTGGACTTGCCTCAATAAACATCTTGTGCACCAATCGGAGGAGGTGTGGCGAAAACTCTTTGGCGATAGGCAAAGGAGTAAGGGGTACATTAACTACAATGTGGCGTGCATGGTGTACGTGGAACTCACATTGGTCCAAAAGATGGACTGGTGCACGTATCCAACGACAAAGGGCTTCAAGCTTTTGTTGGAGAGCAATAAAAAAAATATATCGGATTTATACAATATAGAGGCTCCACCGAATGAAGAAATTGAACCCATGGAATTACTGGAAAATACTACAATGCCTACGACGAAGGGCAAAGAGGTCACGAACGTTGGAACAAAGCTGAAGTGCGCTGAGGTTTCAGCGGAAGTGAGTAATCAAACTTTGGAAACTACGGAGGAAAAAACGTTTCTAACTCCTCCAACACTTCTCATATATACACCAATTACAGCAAATGTGTCTACCCATAGCACAGTTTCAGAGCATCCACTATAAAAAAATTGCGTTTTTGGTGACTGTTGAAAAAAACATGGACTGCGTTGATTTCTACGCATTGCCTGTCATTGTTAATGTCGTCCGAAATACATTTTTTTTTAACATGGAAAAACATGCTGAAATTTCCTCAAACGTCACGTAAAACATGAAGATTTCTTGTGATGTCACTCAAAATTGGCCAACTCCAAATTGCTGTAAGTGTGGCACGTGGAGGGGTCCACAGTGCCACATCAACTTTTCTTTGGGCAGCTCTTACCACGCGGACTTTTTCTTCCAAAAAATCGGGCTGCCCGGGGTAGTGACGTGGACCCATGAAAAATGCTGACGTGGACCCCGAAAAATCTGACGTGGCTCTTCCACGTCAGATGCCACATGGACAATTCGAAGAGGGTTTGGGGTCCGCTGGCTTGTTTTTTGTGACGTCGTACACAACGTCACAGCTTGTTTTTTATGACGTTGCATACAACGTCACAGTGTTACTTGGGACATCAATACAAACGTCATCTTGTCATGCAAGATGTGGTGGTTCATTTGCAAAATACATCGTACACTATACACCATACATTATATATAGTACACCATTCAAAATACATCATACATTGTATAACATACATTATATACCATACATTATATACAATACACCATTCAAAATACATCATACACTGTACACCATACATTATATACAATACATTCAAAATACATCATACATTATACACCATACATTATATACAATACATTGTATAAAATACATCGTATAAGATACATTATATATGATAATTGACATATAAGCTCATTTAATTGTAAGTGTATTTATATGAGAAACCATCTGATATTTGTACAAGTAGAATGGTAGGAGGAAAGACAAACCATATGGGATATACTTGATGCATTAGGATTTAGATCTTGTCTATCTGGATGTCTTTGAAGACGTTGCAAAAAACATGTGCATGTTTGAGTTGACATTTCAATTCATATCTCGTTTGATGTCTTTATTAACATCTACGAAACAATGCTAAAATTCATAAACAATGTTTGATTGTTCTAGCATGGCATACCATCACTTTAAATTATTACATCAACTACAATTTCTTTTTAATTTGAAGATGAGGAAAAAAATCAAGAATTTCACACCCACTTGTGTTTTCTCTCAAAAGAGTGGATGTGAAAAAGAAGAAAAAATGTAGCATGTGTGTAAAGCAATGTAATTGACTAAATTTTAGGAAAACAAAACAAAATTTGATATACATGTACAATTTTTTTTCCTTACACCCCATTTTTTTCCCTTACACCCCATTTTTTTTTCTTAATTACATCCCATATTTTAATGAATTCACAATTTTTGTTTCTGGTGACCATTATCTGTAGATGTTCCATTTGCTTCATTACGGTCCATGTCTTCTTCATAATTTCCTCACCTTTTTCCTATTTCCCCAATTTATTTGTATTCCTCATAATTTTCCGTACACCCCATTTTTTTTCCTTACACCCCATTTTCTTTTCCCTTACACCCCATTTTTTTTTAATTACATCCCATATTTCAATGAATTCCCAATTTTTGTTTTAGGTGTCCATTATCTATAGATGTTCTATTTGCTTCATTACGGTCCATGTCTTCTTCGTAATTCCCCCCAGTTTTTTCCTAATTCCCCAATTTATTCTTATTCCTCATAATTTTCCATACACCCCATTTTTTTTCCTTACACCCCATTTTTTTTCCGTTACACCCCTTTCTTTTTCCTTACACCCCATCTTTTTTTCGCATGCGTGAACCCATTCCATGTTCAAGTACTTTCCATTTGAATTTTGAAGTGTCCTAGTTTAGTTGAAGTCAAAATTTATTAATTGTTGCACAATGTTTTATTGCAATATCTGTCTTTCAGTACAATTTGGTAAGAAGCACACGAACCACATGCAAAATTTGTGCGCACCAACTCCCATTCCGCATCCCTTCAAAGAAAGTTTATCATGCTTAAGGGAGCAGCTGCCCTATTTTGCAGTAATTTACTACCAGGCAGCGTCCTCCCTGGTTCCCAAACTGCTGCCCGCAATCGCTGGGAGGGAAACCGCTGACGTGGCGATCCCGCATTTTTTTGGACGTCACTGAAAATTTCAATCGATGTTATGTATGACGTCAAGGGTGACATGTGACGTTTCTAGTGACGACGACACGTTTGCACACTTTTCTATCCTTGTTAGCTTGGACATCATCCGAGATTGCAGAATCCAGTAAGCGCTTTTCAAAAAAAGCAGGATGTCATTTAAAACAGGCACACGTTTTTTTGAACGTCATGTGTTTTTGCAAAAACGTAGTCAAAAACGCCGGTTTCTTATAGCAATCAAAATCTTTAAGCGGAAGGAGGGTCACGTTCTTTGTTATGGAAACAGGTGAACAAAGACAAACTAGCACACTAGTAGAAAAACATGTCCTAAATGACTATCCTCAATGACTAAAAAGTGTTCACAATGACTCATTTGTAGTCATTGTGGACAATTTTCAGTCATTTAGGACAGTCATTTATAGCCTGTTTTATACTAGTGGCACGGGCCAATGCTACAATTGATAATCTCATTGACAGCAACGTTTTGGACACCATCTTTGGGCCATGAACTCAGTACCTGCCAGCGACGTCAAGTCCAATATTGAGTGAAGCTGTGGAGATTTCTTTGCCACCACCGAATGAAAAGGCTCCACTGTGCGCATGGTTGTTTGCTCGGACAACTCGACGAATACGACACGTTCGACGTCAAGTTGACCTCTTCGTCCGTCTAATAGAGTCAATGTCGAGTTGAYTGCCCCGTAAAATTTTTGACCCTACCCGTTCGCCTCATGTCTGCCAATTGGCAACCACATGCAAAAACCAGGGCGCATTCGGATGTGGGCGACTTCGGGTAGATGGCGACTGCGGATTGGGGCGACCCTTCACCACCCGCACTTGCCCTTTTGCCATGCGCAGTCGTCCCTTCACCACCCGCACTCGCTCCTACCCGTGGTCGCCCCTACCCGCACCCCTTCACCACCCGCACTCACCCTTTGACCATGCGCAGTCGCCCCTTCACCACCCGCACTCGCCCTTTGGCCATGCGCAGTCGCCCCTTCACCACCCGCACTCGCCCTTTGGCCATGCGCAGTCGCCCTTTCACCACCCGCACTCGCCCTTTGGCCATGCGCATTCGCCCCATCACCACCCGCACTCGCCCTTTCGCCATCCGAAGTCGCCCTTACCCGTAGTCACCTTTTTTGGACCCACGGTCGCCCTATCCGCAGTCGCCTTTTTTGGGCTTTTCACCTCGGATGAAAATATTTGCCTGTCGGGCAGAAAATTTTTTAAATTTGGGCAACCGAGGGTGTGGGCGCCTTCGAATTTGTCGAGCATGTCCGACACTCGACATACTCGACATGCGACGTCAGATAGACAACTCGACACCAAAACCCAAAAACGCGTTCAACAGAACAACCCTCATTGTGCGTGGCTGCATCCACACGTATTGATGATGCAAAAATTGAGAATAAGCATCCGCATTTGTCAAAACTGAGCACATCGCAGCGCGAGGTTCTTCATGCCATGCCGAATACAATGGAACTGGAGAATTTGTTGAAGTGTTTTATTGGTTTTCATTCATTTAAGGAACAGTGAAAAGCATCAGAAATCGAGCATCATGGCGCTAGCTCTTTTTCCACACAACATACAATTGAAGTGGCTAAATTTGTGAACTACGCTACCCAATTGACATGTTCAGCTTGATTTGTAGCCAAAATGGCCCCGCGTGTTATAAAACTAGGAGAGCTATTTTCCAAAATGTTGCTCTAGCTACTCTCTTCTACCATAACCTTCTTAAAGTTCACCACTTCCCTCGAACCACTTCTGGAAGAGCGCATGAAATTATTGGAGAAAGTGGTGGCTTACGAAACCGAGAACCAAGAGTTGCTCAAACAATTGGAGACGTCAAATCGCACCATTCTAGATGAAGAAAAGCAGAAGTTGGTTGAAAAGTTGGCACAATCGCATCGCAAGAAAGACCGTGAACACAAAAAATTGGATGACGCTAGGACGTTCATTGACCGATAAGAGGACCGAGTCATAGAGCTGTATGGCATTGTGGCAACATGTGGCTTTCCAAATGTTTGAAAGAAGGACGACAAATATATGTATGATTCGGATGAGGTTGACGACAAAAATAAATGGCAAGTGGTAGTACATAACGTTGACGGTGTGAAGGATGCTTTTGTGCAAACAGAAGCAAAAGATCTGAATGAGTTGAAGGAGAAATTAGAAGAGACAACCATGAGCAAGAAATGATGTTCTTGAAGCCGAATTGAAACGATTGAAGAAAGTATTGGACATGGATGACTGTAAGGTCAAGGATGTATTGCAAACCCGGTGGCTAGCATGCATACAAATGCTCCAAAATAAACCCTCCGTTGTATCTCGATCAATGAAGGCGCTTTGCAAATTTGCAATGAAGTCGGATGAAGAATGCAGCATCGTTGAGTCTTCATTGAAGAAGTTGACAAGTGTATTTGATGCAAGTTCATCGGGGTCACCTTCAATTACATATTGGGGAGACATGGATGCCATGTTTGATTGGTTGAACTACACCCAAAAAGAAGAGCATGGCCACATTACTTGGGCGTTGGAAGCAGAGGAAGGTTAAGTTCCGTATAACACGCTTTCAGCACACATCAAAGATAAAGAGAAGATAGTATTGCATGCGTGTGGTCCAACGCCAGAGATCTTGACGGGTAAATGTTCTCTTTGCCAAGGCCATTTTGGTCCTGGAGGAGCTTACATGTGAGCCAATGTCGGCACACTTTCCACATCACGTGCATGGCCAAGTACGCAGTCACTTCTTTTAGTTGTGCGGAGTGTCATTCTCCTTTGAGTCATAGGTTGTACGAAATGCTTGGGATCACCAAAAGCATGCCCCCCCGGCCATGAATACAATCGGTGGACCCTCCCACTCGACTAGGGCCCCTACAAATTTCAAAACTACTTGCATTGGGGGAAACTTCTACAATGGAATGCAATTTTTTAAATGCATGATATGTAGGAGGATTGTCAACAAGAAAAGGATCTTTTCATGTGGATGACCCAGAATATAGAGGTGGAGTTGCGGGCCCGGGACATTTGAACTGACGATGGTCGAGAATTATTTTGTCGTAGCATGGAGGGGCATTGGAGCGTGCAAAATAAAAAATTCTTCCGTATTCCCGAAAAGGCCGTGGAAAAAGGGCCGGATGGCAATTGGGTGGAGGTAGAGCGTGATCCAAAGTTTGTTGATTTGTATGGAGCATACAATCATGCTTTAATCAGGAAGGCCCTTTTTTTAGTCGAAGTTGGAAGAAGCAACAAAAATTCGTACTGTATTCAAAATAGATGGGTTCACACTCTACGGGGAGGCATTTGTGGACATTGCCAACGCATTTGATAAAAGTATAGATGACATCATAGCTCAATGGAGGGCATTTCTATTGGAGGGGTATTGACCTAAGTGGGTGCATGGTACGGACGATGACGAAGCAGTCAATGCAATGGTGCTCCAAATAGATATGGCATTGAGAGCTTTAAAAGCACATGAAGTGGAGATATTGTCAAAGCAAAAACAAAAACAAAATATTGACGACAAGGAAAACCACTCTCCAGAAACCAAACGACAATTATTTTTGGTTGACATAGCAACAAAATCCGGAGGGCAAGCAGTCTTAGAGAGCCCGGGATACAGAACACGCCAAAGTAGTGCAAGACTCCTGGCAAAAGATGGGCCAATTAATCTTATTGGAGAGGGTAGCGGGTATTCGAATTAGGGACGGTGTAGCTTTGATCAGTTGTGGTAAAATCATGTGGACTGTGATTACAATCTCTGTGGACTGTGATTACAATCTCAGTGGACTGAGTGTTGCTTCACAACAGTCCTTACAATGTATCTTGAATTTATGCATAATATATGTGAAGTTGTATTACCACGCATTGACGCATATAAGCATATTGATGTGTGGGTATGGAATATATGTTTGATTTTGCATTCAATTCATGTTGTTAGAGTAACTCTCAAGATCGCTTGTTGCTTAACTCTTAAAGGACATTGCATGTCTGAGGGGCATTTTGAAGGTAAAATCGTTGATTTTTTCATATAGTCTTGTATTTTAATTGCTTCAAAGCATAACTTAGAAACTGAACCTCCAATAATCTATTCTTTAGTGCATTTTAAAGATTTTAGTCAAAATGTTTAAAATTTCCAATTTTGTGATACATTCCGCCCGTTTGTCCGCTTGATGGCCTATCCGCTAGTTCGACCGCCAGTCCGTCCATCTGTTAGCCCGTCTGCCACTAAATCCGCCGATCGGCCTGTCAACCCATTCACTAGCCCGTCAGCGCGTTGGCCTATCCCCCTGTCCGCCCGCCCGTCCGCCTGTTGGGACTGAAATTGGTTTTTTTTTGTCCTCTCCAACGGTCACTGCTGGTCTCTTGAGGTGCAAAGTATAAGTGCTCTCAAAACCCTCACTTGCAAGCACTCTTGAAAAAACAAATGCTAAGATTTCCAAAGGCTAGGAGCCACAATATTTTTTGTCCCTTGCTTGGTAATGCAAAGTGTGGTGGACAGGGGGGCTTTGCTTTGCAACCCTTTTGACATTCTTTCTGTGACATTCTCATACGGTTTATTGAAACTTAACTCTCTAAATTCAATCGTGGAAGTGCAAGAATAATTTCGAATAATGAGCAAAGATGGCTCTACATGGTGTGGTGCCCCGTCGGTTGGTAAAGTTTAGTGCAAGGCTTGTAAGTCTGTATTTGCAAAGAAGGTTAGCCATATGTTGAGCCACCTTGGTTATGAGGGCACATTTGGTTTTTGAGATAAAAGAGTTAGCCTTTGTCCAAACTTGACATCGGAAGTTTGAATGCTTTTTGTTGACTGCCAATGAAAATTCCCACGGAGGTATGCCTTTAACAATGTGGATGGTAGTAGTACACCTATTGTTGAAAACACCGTGTCTATAGAGAGGGGCACGCCACGTTCTACCAAAAGAGACTCTTGCACAGCCTCTGAACAATTATGCGGTGCGAATTCGGAAGGAAATGCAAATACCGAAACATCTGGAGATCGTGAAACTCCAAGGACATCAAGCAGTAGGCCTCCCAAAAAAATTAGACTCGTGGATGGTTTCGATGAGTCCAATAAATGAAAATTGGATGCATTGTGGGCTCATTTTTTCCATGCTACAAACATACCGTTCTCCGTAGCCAGAAACCTAGCATTCAAAGAAGCGGTGAAGAGAACAATAGAGTACAATAAGCCTTACTCTCCACCATCGTATCACAATCTACGCAACAAATTGCTTGACAAATCAAAAAGAGACATTGAGGCAAAATTGAATCGACGGATGGAAGACAACATTAGAAAGTTTGGAGCGACATTCTTTATAAACGGATGGAGCTCTGTTACAAACCGGCCATTGATAAATGCTATGCTCATATTTTCCGCGGGTGAGCAATTTTTGGGGTCGGTGGACACTTTTGAGGGAAGAGAAAAATGCTGTCTATTTGGCCAAAGTCTTGGAAGAATTTCTGGAGAAAGTGGGTCCTAGCAATGTGGTGCTGGTGACTGCAAATACTGCTCCCGCAAACCCTGCAACCTGGAATTTGATATTAAGTAAATATCCACATATTTTTTTCAAGGCAACGTGGTGCACGCTCTGAACTTGTTGTTGAAAGATTGGGGTGCACAACCATGGATCAAGAGATTAGTGGCAAAAGCCAAAAAAATTGTGATCTTGTTCAAGGGGAGGCATATGCCACTTTCTATTTATCGAGATCACGCAAAAACGGTCAAGAATCTTAGCTTCCTCATGCCGGGAGAAACAAGGTTCGCCTCTAATTTGATCATGATTGAGCGTTTGATCAAAGTTAAAGTGGCATTACAACACAATGTGGTGGATGTACATTGGAATGAGTACGTTAGAGTCCTACGGAACAGTAAGAATACAACCAGAGGAGCTCGGTCCTTATCTCGTCGCATTCCTAACCAAATTTTGAGTCGCCGTTTTTGGAGACGTTGTATGAATTTTGTGGAGTTGATGTTGCCCATCATGCACGGTCTACATGATTTGGATGCGAAAATGCTGTGTATGGCGAAAGTGTTGGTAATTGTGCGGACCATAGAAGAACACGTCCTTGGGTTAGAAACCGGACCCTTCCGGGAATGCATAGAGTACGCTGCTCCACTAGTCAAAGTGTATCATGCACGACACAAAATGATCAACATGGATTTGCATTATGCAAGAGCTCTTTTGAATCCCTTCCTTCTCAAGGATAAGGCATTAGCGGACTATCTAGAGGCGACAGCAGCATGCAAGCGAATTTTGACAAAAATATGTCCGCGTGAAACGTATCTGGAAGTGGTCAAGGAATTTGTAGCTTCCGCCTTAGAGAACCTCCGTTCCAAAACATGTTCGATCCGAGTGACTCTAAATTGTCATCACATGCTTGGTGGAATTTTGAAGGCGCATATGGAAAGCTGATTGCCCCGATTGCAGAAAGGATATTGGCCCAACCCGTATCATCGTCGGTATGTAAACGCAATTGGAAAAGTTATTCTTTTGTTCACAACAAATCTTGCAACAAGTTGCAGCCCTCAAGAGCAGTAGATTTGGTGTACCTCTAAACCAATGCTAAAGTCATAGCAATGGGTGCAAGCAGTGGGTGCAAGCAAAGGTACTGGACAAGAAGATGATGGAATGATCGGAACGCAGGAAGGCAAACTCAATGGTGCGTCGGATTTGATGGAATCAAGACATTGCCTTCTTGTGAACGATGGCGTACGTGAGAAAGAATTTACACAAGAGCACCCTAGACCACCACGTGCCGGTCCTCCACGTGCACTCTTCAAAATGCAGAGCACAACATTGGATGGTTCTGGAAGTTCAATGTTCGGCAAACAAATTTTGAAGTCCTCAGAAGAAGTGCCCAGTTCAAGGCAACCTAGTCGAAGCGCCTCATCATGTAGCGAGGATGACCGGGACAATACCTTAGCTTCGATGTTAAAACGACATCCCGGTGTTGCACAGCTTCCACCACGACAATCTATAATAGTGTCAAAGGATTCTGTCCAAAAAAGTCAAATGGTGACCGCGAGAAGATAATCGTTCACGGAAGGCCAGAAGAATTGGAATCGTCGGTGAAAGAACCCTCTACAACAAAGAATAAAAGAGTGATGCAACACTTAGCAATGTCTCCAGTGAAAAAATAGAATGTGAGTAGAACCTTGCTTGATGCATGTGAGCCTATTTCGAGGAGGAAAATGAAACCAGTCCCTCATCTTCGAGAAGGCATTGGGAAACTATTACTAGAAGTAAAAAAGGAAAAAGAAACGGGCCCATCCAAGAGATTAGTAAAATGTAAGGGAGCAAAAGAGGACGGGGTGACAATTGTACAATCATCATCAGATGACACATTGAACGATGAAGAGGACCATTTTGGAACTAGATGTGATAGTAGCGAGGCTGAGGTGAAAGGAGATAGTGATTATGCGCTTTAGGGATGTATGCATACGTGTTAATCCATTATCCATGTGGGTGCTCATGATTTGTGGACCACATAATGACAAATTGTCAATGATGTATTTTTCAATTTTATTATAAAACTAGTTTTTTTAATACATGTGTTCAAGCACCCTGAAACGGTACAATTCTTTCAAAATTTGCATGTAAAACCAAGGGTGCATTCAGTAAAAATTAATTTTGACTTTGTTTATTTTGAAATTGTGAATGTAAATGTATAATTACGTAATTTGCTCTTTATGAAATAAAGGTCCTTTAAATTTCAAAATTTCAAAAAGGACAAATAATTACTTGACTGCGGTGGAACATTTACATCCTTTCAATGCAATTTAAAGAGAAAATAGTACCCTAACCCTCAGATTGTCTGCCCACCCGTCTGCTGTCCCTGGCTGCCCAATTGCCCGTCCGCCCGTCCTCACGACCACCTGCAGTCCCGTCTCCCACCCACCCTACCTGCTATCCTGTCCGCCTGAATCCTTCTGTCCACATAACGACCACCGTCTGTCCACCGAACGTGAGCGTCCCGCGAACTCAAACGTTCAATTTTTGGACGCAATTTTCCCCGGGACATTGGACATGGACAACCCTGGCGTGGATTGGATGGTGAATCCAAGTCAATTGTACTGGATTTTTTGGTTGGTGGCGTCGTCTTCCGTTGTTTCTTCGACTCGGGAGAACTATCCTTTATCTCCCCGGGAATTGTCGCATCCAAGAACTCATCCGAAAGTGAGAGATCCAAGAGATGGATCCCCTTGGAGCAAGCCGCTTCAATCAGCTTCCAGCTGCATTCCTCAATCCAGTCCGCAGCCTCCCTTGCTTCCTTCATGGTACCTTTAATCTTGTCGGAGTAGTCGAAGAGAATCCGGATTAACCGGGTACCGGATATCTTCTTCTCTTCTTGCTCCTTCTTGTCAAACAGCTTGGCCTTGGCAGCGGCAGCTTCGATCTCCCCCAAAGTGGCCTTCAACCGCTCGGCTACTTTCCGAGTCTCTTCTACCATCTTCCAGTTGGCAACTGCATCTTCTTTGAAAGAGAAAAGATCCGCGTCAAATTATCCACTTCCTCTTGCAACCGCCAGATCTTAGCCTCCTGCCTCTGGTACTCGACCAAATCCGCGATGCATTCGTCTACCTTTCTCGGTAGTATGGTATCTGGTGTCTCGTCCACCAGTTTTTTGATTACGGCGAGGATCTTCTTCTTCACCTCCCAATCCGCTCTAATGTTGCAGAGGATGGAGATCAGATGGTTGAATGGATCCTTGGGATCTGATCCATCTTCTTCCGACACCATCTTCTCAACTTCTGGTCTTGCTTTTGTTGTCGACTTGTCTTGATCGGAAGGCTTTCCCCGTCCGAGTGGTGATGTCGTTTTCTGTAGCTTGATAGGCAGCATCAGCGGCTCTTCCTCGTCTTCTTTGGTATCCACATCCGAACCGTATTTGGAACCATCTTTGTCATCCATTTCCAATTCACCGTATTTCAGGAGAACCTCTTGATTCTTCCACATCTTCTCCTCCGTGCTAGTGAGAAGTTGGCGCTCCTGGTAGAGATAAAAAGGGTAGGGACTCACGGATGTGGCCCTACTCTTTCCGACTCTACTGATGAGTTGGGAAACCAGATCAAAAACTATCTGGCCCCAGTCCACTTTCCGGTCTCCGCTCAGAGCCTTGAAAATCAAATTGCCGAGGGTTCTTGTAACTCTCGTTGGCTTTTCCGGATGCAGGATCGGAATCAAGAACTCCAAAAGTTGGCGGTGCCGATCTTCAATGCAATCCCTGATAGCGTAGCCGTCCTTTGGATTGACTTTCCCCTCTAACTTACCCCGGATCTACTTATCTTTTTGGCCGGCCATCTCTAATCCTCCCGATCGTAAACCGTAAACCCCTCTTCAAAATTCCTTAGTCCACTGACTTGGAATTCCRCAAATGGTATTGTCAAACTCATTAGACAACTTGCCTATGAGCTCCCTCACCATCCATTCCTCCTTGAATTCCCAAGGTTTGTCTGCAAACCCTAGGCAACCCATGGAGGTGAGATCCTCCATGAGTTCTGTCTTCTCTGGTTTTGTCGAGGGAATAACCATAATCACCTTCCRGAGCTTCACTTCAGCCACGAAGGAACTAGAGGGTCATGGCCTCATTCTATGTAGTTGTGTCATGGACACAGATTAACCACACTRCAATCCACTCCTAACCTAGCCGCACGTCTTGTTCCTCACTTTCTCTCTCCRATTTCACCYRGATAGGCACACCTRCATTCACAACCATACAATTCTTCCKTCTCTTGCTTGWWYTGAAGCTCTAAYTCAAAAAATTTGGTGGGCGGAAAGCARAAAYACGCTTGACGCCTTCAGAGAGMAAGGGAAAMGAGGGGTGAAACTGGTAGTCCCARTCCTTATATAATCTTAGTACYTGTRATTGKTCATCATGACCTAATCCGGGMCRRTCCTCCAAGATCCGATTMAACCCTACTCCGGGTTGAGACCTGTTTCTGCTCATGATTATACCTAACCGGAAATCCTTGAATTGACCCACTACTTTGTTGTCACTGTTAATTTTTTGTTTTCTTCTATACTTTAATTGAATCCGGATCCCTAGTTACTRGATTYTGTTCCATATTCTAGGTWATTTAGMAAACATCAAAAATTYATGTTGCRACATACAGTGTAYGAAATWTATTCAATCTCTATAACTAATCGACAACGCAAATGGGCACACCATATTATCATCGAGTCRAAGATAGAATTTATGGCAACAAATATTTWYTACAACTCAAGGTTACAAAAYAGAGAAACCCAACRAGATATGTTCCTATCAACCRGAAARGAAMGTTCCATGATGTCAAATGATCCAAACTTTGTAGAGAGACTRTAATTTCACAWATAATTCAAGAYCTATGCCAACTTGACTAATTCACTGAWATTAGTCACATTATATTGCACGAACTCTATTGACATATCMTTGACTRAAAGACACCTCTTACATCCTATYAAATATTTAGTTTATGTTCATAATACTGYCCGGGGAATATAMRAGCTAAAGATAATATTAGGAATTGGAGATATTTTGAAGTATGATGTTGGCATATCATCAACTCAAAGATAYCCCTTACATCCCATCAAATATTGAGTTTATGGTCATGCTACTGCCCAGAGAATTTACGAGCTCAAAYYAATATTAGGAATTGGAGATATTTGGAAGTATGATAGTCCTATTTTAAGCTCAACTTAGAAATTTCAAGGTGGAGTAACCATTCCRTTGKTGTCGAATYGAAGATAGTCTGGGCTATGATTTATTTGTCAACAACCATAGCCTACACAAATGCAGAAAACGCTACTATAGGAAGGCTCTACACTAAACAAAYGCAAACGTATCTACAATACAAAGACACAATTATTCGGAACCTCACCACCARCCCATTATTTATTATGGGTCATCATGATCAAATGATCAAGTACGTCTATYTTTGATTCAAAGACAACTCTATAGATAGATAGGAGGAAAWGTCTATCTTCAATTCAAAGATAGACTTGGATTTCATTTGTAGACATATYTGRAAAYGTCCAATCYTCATGTTCCAAGTAACTAAGTTATGAGAGTAATGACGTCAAATATCTTTGACTCAAAGATGACATAGAAGTTCCTAGAAATTAGTAGGTTTCCATAATTCTCGCCGCATTTAAAGGATTGCCGAAGAATTGCACTGCCAAACTTTGCTTACAATGACACTCCCATTTCAAAGCACAAGTGACCAAACTTCAAGCATTCAAATGATTACATAGGCGTCAATAAAACTAAAATGCCTGCAAAATGGGTGACTACCATCTCCAACAACCACCACCAACTGTACTACCGTGGCAAAACATAACAACATTTATTATCAAGCCAGCTCACTATGCACGCCGGCAAGTATATGACTGAGTTTTCTCCGCAAGAACTCGTAAACAAAGAACAAAATCTCTGCGGGGGGGAAGAACAACGAGGCTGTGTGTACGAGCTCATGAAAAAATGAACCATGGCCTGAAAAAATGAAATGGCGTGGCTGTGTTGGAAGTGGAAGATTTTGGATGAGAAGGAGGCGGACAACAAAAGTAGACTTGGCGTGGAGGTTCGGGCGGTAAAATAATTGCGTACAGCTTGGAATTTTAAATTCTTGCCAAATCTTGCATCCACCTTTCCATGCAAATTCTTGACAAATTTGACAAATTTGATATGGCCTTTTCGTAGCTCTTTTCCACAATTTTGCGGCTTCCTTAATTATTAGACCCAAAAAATTTTGCCCATTTATAGTTCCATGCTATTGTTGCATTTATTGATTTTTTTGCCAACTTCCTATTGCTATTTGGGCAGTCCTTGAACTTGCAAGGTGCTTCGCCAAGGTTTGAGAGTAGTAGTTTCAAGAGTACATTTCGGATGTTCGAGGTTCTAGGCTCTAGGGTTTAGGGTTTGGGATACTGTTTTCTTGGAGAAGAAAATGGCAGATGGTGTACAAGATGAAGGGGAATTAGAGTTCTGGATTTAGTTAGCATGAAATTTTGTAAATTTTCAAGTAAACATGGAAATAAACTTTGAATTTCTAGTTTAGCTACTTTCCTGTTTCTGAATTTTTTAGGTGTAGGATATTTAACCCTTAAAAGACATTTCATGTTTGGGCTTGCTCAAACTTCATTAGATTTGTATATTAGAATATACATTTCAAAATTTTGATATTTTTTAAATGTAGTAATATGTGTGTTAAACTTAATTTAATCTTTTCGTAATTTAAAACATCAAATTGAATTCCATATGAGTTTTTGAAGAAATTTAAGTATGAAAATCACAATAATTACAAAAATGCTTAAAATACTATGAAAATTTTATAAAAATTGTAAATAATGGTGTCTAACATTATTACGTAATTGATGTATATTTGGAGCTTACACGAAAAGAAACTTTAAAGAAAAAGCTAAAAAGTGCTGTATTTTGAGTCTTTAAAGGTATTATCTTTAATGTGTCACAAAATCTGCAATTTCAAACAATTTGGAAAAAAACAAATTGGAATAAAAGTTAGATTATTAGYTGCATTTTTTTAGTAAAACTCGAAAGCAATCAAAATCAAAAACTATATGGAAAACTCAAATTTGAATTTCAAAATGCCCCTCACGCATGCAATGAATGTCCTTTAAGGGTTAATGCTTCAAGAAAGTCCATTACTTTTTYGTTCATATATATTTGGTTRAAATATGCAAGCGTTYTTGAGAAAATTGAAACCAAACAACTATTGAAAACAAAGAGAAAATAATAATGACAATGACAAAGGCATTTTGTCATAGAAACATTGTTAAGTTGGGACAACAAAACCACTTACTTTTCACATTCAATAGTGAATAATGTGTTTTTACATCTTCATTCCATGTACATTCTATTAGAGGAACATACTTTTTCATGAGTAAGTTATTGTGTCCACATTCCTAGCACACCACAACTTGATGTGAAGTACAATGACTCTCATCACTTTAAATAACTATTGTGATATTAGAGCATTTGAATGATTGTTAGCCCCACGGTAGTATCATGTCACTCTGTATCGTGAATAATACATGTCGCAAACTACAAGTACTAAACGTACATACACATGCCCAGAGGCAAATCCACACAATACCAAGGCATGAATGAACAACCATCCAATAATAAGCTTCTCTAACTCTCCTAGATTGCTTCTACACTATCTCAATTGGATTAGTCTTGCAAAACAAGTTGAATCAAGGAATAACACTAGTAAAAATTGGTAAAACAACCAATCATCATTACATCCCGTGCTCCAATTCCTATCAACTCAAAACTACAACAAAATGCAAGACTTGAAGAGAATGAAGAAGCAAAGGGGCGGCTTAGGGTTACAACCACCCCAAAGGTGCCCCAAAATAGCCCCACTCAGCTTGCAATCAAATCAAAGTCTATATAGACTAAATAGTGTCGACTATACTTTATATACAGTCAACATGTTGAAGAAGATAGGCAATAGATCCAAGTGCATTACGTCACTTGAATAAATCATAAATGAAGGGGTAAGCTGGGTGCATTTGAGCCCCATCCTCAATCGCTTCCAACGTTATAGTTGGACTTCAAAAACTCTCCATCCAAGCTTCAATATCAAGGATCTTTGATCATACTCCAACACAGAATGTCACAAAATGACTGCATCCTCCGTCAATAAGAAAAATCATCAGTAACTACTTGAAAAAGTAGTATCAGCTGATCACTTTCTACAACGGGGACAAATCCAACGTCCAGCAGGAAGAGCAATAAATGGCGGTCAAAGACATGCCATGTGCCAACCTCACTGACACGAATCACACAGCAACATAGTTGCAGCACCCTTGCTCTCTCCACATTCAAAACATTTGTATCCAGGTGGAACCATTGCCAATTCTGGATCAATAGTCCCTTCAATTGGCAAATGACAAGGAGCACAATTCTTTGTGTTGTCTCTACACTCCTGTCCATCCTTCCCTTCCAAAAGAAGAACTCTACTAGGCAAAATTGCCTTGACCCTCAAAATGGTCCGCCCTACCCGAACATCCAAGGTTGTTGGTGTCTCACGTTGTAAATACACGTAATCTCCAACCTTGAACCGTCGAAGTTGAGGCCTATAAGCCCCACTTCTAATGCGCGCATACCTCAAAGTATCTCTGTGTTGCGCTATTGCCAAGTTCTCCATAGCCATTGGCATTGCCCTCTGGAAATACTCAGCTCGATTTTGTAGCACCTCTGCCCAAACTCTTGGGTCATCTAAGTCTACTACTGGATCCAATTTCTCCCTTACCGCCGATGGTAACACTGGCTCTCTGCCATACAATAGCTAATAAGGGCTATAAGATGCAAGAGATGCCTGTCGACTAAAACGATAACCCATTGCTATCCATGGCAACTTCAAATCCCAATCTCGATGATTGCCTGCCAACAACCCGTACTTGCGCAAACCGCGCTTGACTGTTTGAACCACCYTCTYTRCCAATCCATCAGCCTCTGGGTGGTTCCTTGATRTTGTGCGGTGATCAATTAGAGCTTTAGTGCAAAGCTCTTCAAACCCCCCAAGGAACTCCCTTCCCTGGTCTGTCAACACCTCAGTTGGAGCTCTAAATTTAGCTAACACACGGTCAAGGAATGCCGCTGCTGCTAACTCCGAGGAATTTTGTGGTAGTGCCACCAACTCAATCCATTTGCTGAAATGTTCTACCATCACAAGTACATATTTGGCACCTCGTGATGTGGTCATCAATGGCCCAGCAAAGTCAAGGTTCCACCTATAGCCCAAACTTATGATTGGTAAAGGCCGTAATTGAGGACTTAGAGTGTTGAAGCTTGATCTTACCCAATCACAGACTTCACACCTCCCCACATAGGTTGCTACCTCTTGTCGCATGCCCATCCACCAATATAAGCCACGTAACATAGAGTATGTACGAAGCACGCTAAAATGGCCCCACTCTTCATGAATCTGACGTATCAATTGAAGACGTTGGTCAGGCCGAGGAACAACCCTCCGTATTCCATCCGTCCATCTACGAAACATAAGACCACCCTCCCAATGAAACCTAGCCAAGCGATGGGCTATCCGGTCTCTCTCTTGAGGTGTGGCATCAGGCAAAAACTCCCCATGCTGAAGACGATCTAGAACCCCTTGGTCTTTCCACACATCAGTGGTAACTTGAGGTCCCCCTTGATCCAAGTCTTCATCAACAACATCCAATCGAGTTTCCCCTAAATCTTGGCTGAATCTTCCCTCCATCCATGCCAAATAAGTTGAAGCATGCCACCCTGGCACTGCCTCTTGATCACACGTGCCATGCCATCGAGCACCAGTCAGATCCTCCTCCAAGGGGCTTGGATTGCGGCTCAAGCCATCAGCATCCAAGTTTTGTAGCCCCGCCTTGTGGACTACTTCAAAATTGTACTCTTGTAGCAGTAGAGTCCACCTAGCAAGTTTCTTTGTGAGTTTATCAGACTCCATCAACCATTTTAAAGGTTGATGATCTGTCACAAGTGTAAAGCTCTGGCCATAAAGGTATGAACGGAAATGTGCAACCGCCCACACTACTGCTAAGCACTCCCCCTCATAAGATGAATACTTGGCCTCTACATCATTGTTGCTACGTGAAGCATATGCAATGATATACTCTTTCCCATCATCATCCTTCTGAGTCAACACGGCTCTAATTCCCAACATACTCCAATCTGTATGAAGTTGGAAAGGCCGTTGAGCATCAGGTCTCCTCAACACTGGTGCTGAACCAAGTGCTCCTTTCAAAGCCTCAAATGCCTTCTCTTGATCAAGACCCCACATCCATTCTTGATCAATTCGAGTCAATCGAGTCAATGGTTTGGCCAAGAGATTGAATCCACGAACAAACCGTCRATAATAGTTTGCTAGTCCCATAAAGGCTCTCAACCTTGACACATCTCTAGGAATTGGAATTCTCTTCAAAGCTTCTTCCTTTGCCCCTTGTACTCCCAAGCCTCCTGGTGTGATCATATGTCCCAAGTAAGGCAACTGATCATGGAAGAATTTACACTTTCCATGATATAGGCGAAGACCCCAAGCTTGCAACCTCTCAAATACTTGYTGCAAGTGTTGTACATGCTCTTGTGGTGTGTCACTAAAGATAATAACATCATCAATATAACACCGAGTAAATGGCAGCCCCTTCAAAACTTGATTCATAACACGTTGAAACTCTGCTGCGGCATTCTTCAAACCAAAAGGTAAGAACTTCCAATGGAAAAGTATATCTCTTCCATCATCATCGACTTTCCAAAATGCCGTCTTCACCCTATCTTCCAATCTCAATGGCAGTTGATGGTATTCGGACCTCAAGTCCAAAGTACTAAAGACTTTTGCCTTTCCAACTGCATCAAATAACTCCTCTAGTGTTGGCATGGGATATCGGTCTGATTTTGTTTTCTTGTTGACAGGACGGTAATCTCCACACATCCGTTTTTCCGTCCAATTTCCTAGAACATCTTTCTTTGCTGGCATCACCGTGGCACATGCATACTCTCCATCTGAGAGTTCTATCAATCCGGCGTCCAAGAGTTCTTTGCACCTCAATTTGACCCCGTCTTTTTCTGAAAGGCTGAGCCTATACGGGCGTCTAAACACTGGATGATCATCCTCCAATTGAATTCTCACAGGCTTGCCTTTATAACCTTCTAACTCAGTGAGTTTAAAAGCAAAGCAAGCCTTGTACGAGCGTATGAATGCTTGCACCTTCCGTGCCCCTGCACCAGTGAGTCCCATGCCTATATYCATCTCCCAATCCTTATCAAATGGCAAGATTACTTCTTTTGGGGATCTCGTTGATGGTGTTGGCACTAGTACCTTTGGTTGCTAGTTGGAAGAGTTTGCACTATTGCCCTTGTCCAAGATAATAGATGCATCTTCACCCTCTTTCATTCCAACTAGACAATCTCTACTAGCATCATTAGCCACACCATCTATAACATAAGATGATGTAATGAGATGTGGATTCTCTCTTGTGAAAAACACCTTTTTGAATTTCTCTTTGGCATCTTCCATTTCCAAGTCTTGAGCCAATGCTGCCAATACACGTTGACCTCGTAACTCATCTTCTACTAGCCATTCCACACTATTTTGGGCTCTTCTCTTCTCAAGAGTTTGGCTCCAAGCATGCTGACTATTATGCCATGCTTTGGCATCTGGAGTATCCATCTTCTCCATCGCCAGAGGCACAACATTCTCTGCCCCCTGGCCTGAAGCATCTGCCCCCAGATGGCCTTCAAGGCTAAGTTTCTTGTGCCATTGAGCTGCCAGGCATATTCCAAAGAACCAAACTATAGATGTGAGGTCCATAGCTTGTCCAAGGCAATAACGTCGCTGAGACTCTGTCAAACTAGGCCCACAAGTGGTGCCGGTAGGGAAACCCATGGCGCTCCCGTTCGGTAGCACATGGCTCCTCCAATCTCATAGAAGTGTTGTCAAACACCAAGCCTGGTCCGCCATTGCGAAAAGCAAAAGACCGTGGATAACTCATCAACGTAGGAAATGCTAATCGTGGCTTTCCTACACGGTTGACTATAGTCAATGGTGGTTGATCTTCCTGCACTACTGCTTGGGTAGATCGCCCTTCTTCCAATATGCCATCAAGGTGTCTACCCTCTGTCCGAACGATGCGATGCAATGCTGCTGAAATTCCTCGCATATGAGCTAAATTGGTCCACTTCCATCGTTAGCGATGGGCATAAGAGCCAAGTGCTGCAGCATCGACTGCCACTGGCTCTCCAAGGTGCTGACATACCAGCCGTGCATCCTCATGAATTTGGGCTCCAACATCTCCTAATGGAGGCACATTCTCTAGGATATAAGCCATACTTGTAGCTTGTCTTTTTTTTTTTTTTTTTTTTTTTTTTTAACTTGTGGTAATTTCTTAAAAATACTTCCAAAGTTACCCCAATAAATGCTTTGGTAAGTTTCAAAATTACCCTGGTAACTATCTTAGTAACTTCTAAAATTACCTCAGTAACAACTCTGGTAACTTCCAAAAGTTACCCAGATATTTAATCCAGTAATATTAAAAATTATTCTAGTTACTAGTCCGGTAACTTTCAAAAGTCAACCGGTCTTCGTCTCTCTCGTTTTGCCAAGCTATCAACGCTTGCTAAACATCAACAACCCCCACCAAAAACACTACCAAAAACAAACAAACCCCATTGCCAAATTTCAAAATGCCATAACTTCTTCAATTTTTGGCAGTTTTCGGCAATTTTGCAGTTTTTGAATAGCTATAGCAATTTGTGGTCTTTCTAACACTAAATGACCAYCCTAATGGATCCAAAACACCAAATCAGCACATTTGCATGTTTGGTCCAGCACACATGTAGGTTTTGGCAATGTCACTCAAACTCACATATCTTTTGCAATCTTCATCAGAATTGAACGAAACGAGTTGGACATGAATCCTTACACTCAAGGGCTTCTTTCTAGTTCTTCTTATCAACCTTCCACACTCTCCAAGACCCTCCAACTTCAAATCAGCACCTTCAACTCCAAAACTTCAAGATTTGAATTCGCCAACGCTTCCGCACTTCACCACCAATGCCTCCAACGCCAAAACGATACATCAAACCTCTCAAACTACTCTAGTGCTTTAACATCAGCACCTAAATCATTCTCTTCAAGTAATAAGCTTCTCTAACTCTCCTAGATTGCTTCTACTCTGTCTCAATTGGATTAGTCTTGCAAAACAAGTTGAATCAAGGAATAACACTAGTAAAGATTGGTAAAACAACCAATCATCATTACATCCCGTGCTCCAATTCCTATCAACTCAAAACTACAACAAAATGCAAGACTTGAAGAGAATGAAAAGAAGCAAAGGGGCGGCCTAGGGTTACAACCACCCCAAAGGTGCCCCAAAATAGCCCCGTTCACACCTTTAACAATCCCAAAACACTAGTCTAGCCCCCCAATGGCCAATACATGGCCATTTGGGCTATACTAAGCCTATGACAAGCCTCTATCACGCACTATAGAGACTACGAGCCACCCGCCATCAAATAACATGACAGTAGCGTGATTATCAATCATTCAAAAGCTTTCCATAATTGGTCTCTCACGGATGCATTTCAAAACTGTTTTCACTTGACAGTAAGTTTAGAAAAACTGAACATGTGCAATTCAAAGTAAGTAGTTATCTTCAAATGAAATTATTATCTAAACAATTGTTTATACTCAATCTTTATTCAAAATTTGAACCTTCCTAATCAATCATGAATCTTTTACTCATGTATTGCATATATATATATATTCAAATAGAATCTCAAACAAAGAATTTTGAGTCCAATTTATCCAAAGCATCTAGTTATGCAAATGTCAAACAAAAATTACTTTTAATAATTCATCTGTAATTTGAGTTCAAAGCGGGAAATATTTTTAATGTACTAGAACTTGAAGACAAACATTTAGAAAACTCTAATTTAACACATTGCAAGAAGAATACATAATTATAGCTTAGGTTGATCTAAAAGAAAATGTTCAATTAGACTTTAGGTATAGCTATCCAATATAAGTATCAATGTTTGACTTCCATTCAAATGTGATTTTAAAAATATCACTTCTCTAGAGAAACAATRAAACATTATTACTATATTAGCATACTCCCACTGATAATTACCCCTAGTTTGAATAAAACTGACATTTGTATTTYGCATTATAGTTTCTCTCTAATTCAAATTCATTTGTAAGATTTTGACACATTCATGTAATTATTATTATGAAGRTAGTTCTTGAAAAGCCTTGGATTCTAGAAATTGGATTGATTTTRTATATAAGCAAGAGAAGCTTTTACACTACCCAATTTTTTTTTATAAAAGCTCATTTTGTAGATTAATGTATTTCATACTTAATGCTCATTCACCAAAAATCACCACGTGGTATTCTATTTTGTGAAAATAAAACAAACTCACAAGATATAATTTCCTAATTGAGTTGATGTGAGTTTTCACAAAAATTAGGCAAGTATTTGCATCACCCAAAAAAATTCATGGAAGATCTTTGTGTTGAATATCTATATAATTTAATATTACCGACTCATTYACAAAAAAMCCCACGMGGCATTCTACTTGGTGAAAAGAAAATGGAATYYCRTGTCGTARTTTTTAATTCATTTTTGTATATTCTATGCACTTCTACAATTAGAATTTCCATGCACTTTTTATGCACTTTTACAATACTTATGGTTTCTTTTTGCTGAAGTACACCATGTGAATATTCAAAAAAATATGTGAATGCTGTAGTGGGAAAGAACAAGGTTCCAAAAATATTTTCTTCCATGGATCTAACATCTCCCACGAGTCGGCAACTTGCATTAATTTTGTTTTGCATGCTTCCACGTAGAAATCATCAAATGTAGGTCTTGCAAATGATTCATGAATGTGAAGAAGATGCCATAGTGCTTAGAAGTCCTTCAGTCCATTGAATTGAACTTAATTCTAAAAGGTTAGTCATTACAAAAATACGCGATTTCATGGCCTTCATTACAGAGAACCCATCATTTATGGGTTCTCAAAATCTCCTCTACCATCTGTGAAAGAGAATTTCTAATGTTGTTTTTTGTCAAAAATCTATTGTATTTCAAGGTCATATAGTATAGCCCTCCGCATTAAACGAAGTCCTACTATAGGGGATTATAACCAAAATCTTAGTTTTTACAGATTCTTTAATTGAAAAAGCATAATCAAAATTTCATTGTCGATGGTATTTTCAAAGTATTATTGGCACCAAAATACTTTAGTTAGAGAATACCACAACTTTCGTGTCGAGTATTCTTGGAACCAAAATATTTGAGAAGGTAATCTACAAGATGAAATTTGAAATGTATTAAAGCCCTAAATGCTCATGGCCTGTTTTAGCTTTTAGAAATTTACTCCAAGTTGAACAAAAAGACAACATTTTGATCAATCATACCAATTTGTTTGAATTGCAACCATATAACTTTGGAATGGAGATATTAGATATTACATTGGAAAAGAAAACACAACAATATCACTTGTGAGTTCAAAGATTATAATGTTAAACCAAGAGGATGTGAGAACTACAAAAAAATTTCAATCAACTTCTCTACATGGTGACTCTAAAAAATTCATCAATCAAAATATATGAGGTTATATGGCATAGCATGTACAACCTGGTTTAATCAATTTATAGCTTTTCAAAATCTACTCTACATTTCTCTTATAATAAATGAATTTGTTATGCAATTTTGTCTTTTAGATCTAGTGTATTTGAGTCTCATTTCCAAGAGCCTTCAGCACTAGGAAAAGTCAAGATTACATAGGATACTTTTGCACAAATTTTGAGTACAGAAATCATAGTCATTTATTTCTCAGATTAGATTTTTGATGCTAAAGCTAAACCTCAATAGGGAATCTACCAAAAATACTAAATACTAAAAACAAGAATTGAATTAGGTTCTCTTCAACTTCAAAGTTTTGTCGACACCACATTTAGGTGCCTTGGGCATTTAGGGGTTAAATTGTGTTGGCTTCAAGTTTGGCAGCTAGGGGGACCAATAATTTTGTTTTTGATGAGGCTCGAGGCAAAACATCAATGCGAGCTTCAGTGTGAACTTTGGATGAAGGGCCTTAGTGCAAGGCTAGGGTTGGGATAGCCTTGGTTTTCAGTACGGGTGCAGGCAAGGTCCAATTCGAGGCAACCTTGGTGCAAAGGTTAGTTGGAGTTGCCTCAAAGCAAGGCTTGGTTGGTGCAGCATCGTTGCATGATCCAGTCAGGGCAGCCTCGATTGGTCGTCACCTTCCTTTTGCAGCGCCTGGGTTTCTTTTTTTTCTGTTTCCTACGCGCGTGTTGCACTCAAGTTTGTCATTCACATTTCCAGGATTTCCGTGTTGCACCCGCGTTTGTAGTATCATTTTTGTGATTGCTGTAGTGCGCTTGCACATTTGCTGCTTGATTGAGAGTTGGGGCGTAGATCATTGCTTCAGTGTGAGTGGTTCATGTATTCATTTTTTGTTGCGCGACAACGCTTGTGGACTTTAGTCGCACTTGGTTTCTTCTTGTGTTATGCATTGTAGGCTAGGTTCTCGAGGTCAAGCGTTCATGCGTCTGAAGATTTCAAAAAAAGATAGCTTGTAAGTTTTCTTCACGGGTTGTTAAAGACCAAAATCTATTGTTGAAATTTCTGCATTCACTATTGTCTAACTTCTTCTTGTTGTATGCATTGTAGCTCATGCTCAAAGTTCATGAGCTCATAATCTGTGTGTGACAACTGCGTTGCTGGTAGTACTCAGGTAGGCAAAATAGACATTATGTACCCTAGTTTGTGAGTTTGGATTGTGATTAAATTGTGTTTCAGTTGTTTACATTGTATTTACAATTGAGATTGAGCCTTTCTTTCTTGTTTTAAATTGTGTAGTTTGAGTACCAGTATTGGTGATTTAGTGGTTAGGATTTTCAACAATGTGATACGTTGCCTTCGTACCTCCAGGTATGGAATTTGAAACTCTTTAGTGTGTTATGAGCTTCCATTTTGTAGTATGGAAATGGGATGTCAAAACAATGCCTTTTAGTAGTGGATTAGGGTTTGGAAAAGTCAAATGCTTATTCTCAACTCAACAATGACTATCATGTAGTGCATATTCAGTATCTTCAATTCCAAAATAAGTGCAATGTTGTCATCTATAAACAACAATCAATGTAAGCAATTATAAAAGAACAAAAAAATAACTAGGTTCTGCAGTATTAGCTACATGTTCGATTGGAAGATAGAAATTTTTCCTTAATATGGAAAAAACTCAATATCTTATCAAAATGTGCTTCACGTATATGAAATCCATCGAGACTTTTGTAGTATTATTTCAAGACAAATAATCTAAAAACCGAATATCATTGACTTGAGAATTTATGCCATACTTAACTACTTTTGGACTATTCAATGAATTTTGGACTTTGTGAAGGACAAAAGCATCGGGAGACCTTCCAATCCTCTGGATTAATAGACTCCAATCCCTATGAAAGTGGAGAGAAAAGAATGAAGTAGACCTTGTTCGAGCATACATCACTTAATTGTACATAGTAATTGAGAGAAATCATCRGGAGATCTCTCGATGTAGTGCAGATTCAAGAAAATGGGATTCTAAGTGTGGCATGAAACCAATGAAACCAATTATTATTCAACTAAAACTATTACAAGGACTAAGTTAGTGCTGGCCTCTTGGTATTTCCTTGCGTAATTAGGATCCGGTAATCTCCCGATAGAGTCGTCGCATTCGACGAGTACAAAAGAACATACAAAATGACAAGGGCAATGCAAATATTTACAATCTTGCGGTACAATACAATAAAGCCTGAAAGTAATTGAAATGTAAGGTGGGTTACCCACAATTTATTCATATTGAAATAGAGAACAATGAAAAGCTGCCCTTCAAAAGAAATGAAGGCATGATTGACCTAGAGTATCTACACTACTCCATAGTACTATAATCTAGGGTTTAGAATGAGCAGTGAGCTCTTTTCGTACATACCACGGACCCTTTGATTCAAAAGAATCAAGGTCATCCCTCACAAGTATAGAGCGTCCTATCAAACGAGCATGTGGCCATTGTAGAGGATTTAACTCAAGCACAACTATAGATTGGTTCCAAAGAATGTTACGTCGTTTAGAGCAACCTAAGATATACTTCACTAATTCACCACGGTCTGGATATGGGTCATTCTTCTTTGGTTTATCCACACCAGCAATATAGAGGAACCCCTTCACACTACTCTGAGGAAGAAGCCGCAACAAAAGCGCTTCCAAAGTACAAATATTCATGGAGGACCACAACCCACAGTGAGTCTGTTGAATCAATTGTTTAAGAAAAGTACAGAAACCAACAGGTACGTTTAGGTCGTCAGGAAGATCCGAAACACCGCCTTCAACGCATAGAGCACCTGTCAGAAGAACGAGAACCGCCTTCTGCACCGACCAAACTCAGGAAATAGGTCAATTCAGCACACCATGAGACTCAAAATAATGGGAGATCTCCCGATGAAGTTAGATTACAAATTGAATACACTTGTACTTCAAACAATGGGGAGATATCCAAATGAAGTTGATATCCAAAATGATATCCGAATGGACACACATTACTAATCACCTTCAGCCTCAGCGGGAGTCCTTCTGATAAGGCTAGAGATGTCCCGTTGAAGTTGGAGTATATAGACAGTCACATACAATACCAGAAATCGAATATCAAATGTATAGAAGTCAACACATACTGAGGAATTCTCAACCTCAAATGTGTTGAGTAAACTCACAAGTGGAAGTCCATTGTGGCCACTGCTCGCCACGCATGAGTGTACAATAAATGTGAGGAATAAGTAAAGAACAATGAGCACGCAAGAAACTCTCTAAATAGAATAGAAACCAAACATGAACCGAAGGACCAAAATTGAAATGCAATGAACAGTGAGTGCAAAAATGGGCTAATTTATTCTGCATATTGAATGTTCAATTACAATGATTGATGTCAAAGTACAAGTATGGTAATTATCCATATCATTAAGTTTCTAGTACTGGATTCAAAACCTTTACACAAATTTTTTCAAAATACAATTTACAAGTGCATTTACAAGTGCATTAACAGTATGTTCTTAAGTCTATCTACAGTCTCAATGCCATAAAACAGGGAATCCACTGACGGGAGATCTCTCGATGATGCCGTCGACACTAGGGAATCAATGCATAATTTGCAGTAGGACTCAGGGAAAACAGCGTTGTGCGGATCATTCATGATGTTTTTTATTGGGGTGTCATCAATTAGCAGAATGTTCTCTAATGTAGACAAACTTGCAATCCGCGAAACGTCGTAAGGTCCTTCAAGAAGGTTGGCTTATGCGGTGCACTTAGGTCCCCGTATGAGGACTTAGTGCATGCCCTTTGAGATAGAGAAATGACATCTCTAGGACCAAAAGTACAATCTGAAAGCACGATGCTTAACAAGTCGTCCAGGTTTTTCGGTGATACACTGCTCTAGAATGCAACTTGCGCTTTTCAACACAGCCAATTTAGCAAGGTGGTGACACCCGGACGCCTATCAATATGGAGTCGATTACGGGGAAAAGACCTATAAAGAAGAAGGCCGTTTAAATCCAGGACCACTATATAGATTCGTAGAGCTACCTTTTTCGGTGTCGTAGGTGGCTTCCTTGAAGGTCCAGCACAATCTGTAGTCCCAAATCTCACGGCAATGTTAGACATAAGTCCAATATGAACAACACTCATTTTAGGTCAAAGCCTTGAAGAACAGAGGGTGTCACCTCAAGCACCTATGCTGTCATCCGGTCCACACTGATTCCCCTCGCTCCCTTCATCCGTTGAAGGCGGATGAGGGTCGAGTCCGCCTAACTCCGACTCTGTTGCCTGCGGTATATGGTCAGAGGCAATATCAACAATGCTTTTGTAAAGGAAATTAATAGCCCCGCACGCGGCCGGAATATCAGATGATTTTTTACTTCCAAAATTGCGCGTTTGATGTTTATGGTGACTCGGCAAATCAACAAGATCTTTAATCCTATTTTGGATGGAGATTCTCTCAGCATAAGTCAGCCCAGGATGTGGAACAACTATGAATGGATTCATCTTCAGTGGAGGAGCCTCCGGACCCATTTGTCTGAGATCCGACATGGCATCCTCAAAAATTCTGGCAGGCATTTGAGGGATGAGGGATTACCCTTTGGCCTTAGGCGTCGGGAGATCTCCCAATGAACCTCCTTGCAACTGAACTGCCGCATCCACAACAGAATTGGTAGTCAAGTCCTCCACAGTCGGCAACGAAAGATCTTCTGAGGCATCACCCTCGAGCTCCACCCTCTTTGTCTGTTCATGAGTAGGAGTAACTTCTTGCTCAACAGGCATCGGGAGATCTCACGCTGTATTTCCACGCGGCTCCCCTCCTAGTAAACCGGCGTCTATGCTCTCCACCACAGCCGCCTTGGCCAGCTCCATAGGTGTAACAGGAACACGTCCTTCTAAATAGGCAAGAAGAATAGACGCCGCCTTATTCGATTCCGAGGTCTTCTCCGCAGCATCTTGGGCCTCTGGTGATTTAGGGGAGGAGACGACAGGGACTGCACTCCTTCCATGCACATCTCGAGAATGGGGGGGAGCGCCGAGATCGTCAAATTCCGTGAGGTCAACATCTAGCCTTTGCTTGGTCCTCAGCTCCTCTCGCCGACCTGACTTCTTCCAAAGTGGGGCTGAGCTCGATTCTTTCCTCACCCTCACCGGCTTCGTCTTCTCCATTGTATCTCTCTTTTCGGACCTCTTCTGTGAGGCAGACGCTTGAGTTGGGTGCACCAAGTCTTCTTCAAGTGGCGATAGCACTATGGTTCTTTTCTGCAAGGTGTGGAACGCATGAGATTCTCATTTTTTAGCCCAGTAGGAACGCGAATTCGAGAACTGGCATCGGGAGATCTCCGGATGGCTAAGTGCATACACTGAGGGTGGTCACATTGCGAATTCAGGAAATGCCATCGGGAGATCTCCCGATGGATAGCTATGGTGACTAACCTTTCTTTCGAGGGGATTGCAATCAAACACTGTCTCCTCTGATGGGGAGCTTCCGTCACCGCCTGCAAGTGAATTTGGAGCTTCATTTTCACTCTGACCTTGTGCTTGGTCTCCCTCCGCTCCATCCTCGCCCCCTTCGCCCCCCTCTACTTTGGGATTGCTTTCGCCGGCTGTTTCCTGCCTCTGAATGTGGAGGTCATCCCAAATTTTCCTGGCGACTGTGAGTGACTTTGACTGCGTCTCCGCGTCCTGAACAATTTTTATGACCTTTGTAGAGTTGTGCTGCCAAAAATTCCAACACCGAAGGTTAGCTATGGCAGTTTGTGAATTCACATTATAGTAGAATGAAGAAGACATGGCAAGGCAAAAAGAACACGGATTAGTGGTTACCAGTCCAAGAAACGTGATCTCGGGACCTCCATTGACATTGACAATGACCATATTGTCGCTGATGTGGCCAGAGAATATTTCAATCGACGCGGCAATCGAGAACCAAGGCATTATAGGCCGTCTGTACAGAGTACTCACTTCCTCCATGTCCCTTGATAAATACATAGCATCAATACTTTTGATACTTGGGAAGAAGCTGTGGAAGCTATTCGTTGAGCCCTAGTCCGGGTTGTACGCGAAGAGGAAGACCAAGAAGACGTTGTAATTTGTTCCAGCAGACGATTCGGAAAAGCCATCCACAACATCGGGAATATAGTTTATGACATGCCAGTCCCAGATGCGGACCTTGCACTCGTCACGTCGCTTCTGTAGATGAGTGACGACGTCGTAAAACCCAACAGCATCTGTCATGAGAACTGCTGGCGACCGTACTCTACAAACCTGTTCACTAGCGTCCCTATATTCCAATGTGTCAAACAGACGCTTCAATTTGTGTCGCTCGAGGAATTTTGCACGGACTTTGGCAGATGTGACCTCAAATAGAATCCAGAAGTACATATGGGTCTTCCCTTCACCACGCCAAGCTTTTACGAAACAATCCGTAAGAACCTTTGTAATGTCCCAGGTTCTCTCATCCATGACCCTACAGAGGTACTCATTCCGGAAATCCTGGGAAACAGCGGCCTTGACCGTCTCCTCCGCATGGTCATTTATGAAGGACTCCGACATCTTCTTCACCATGTTTGGACAGTCATCGGGATCAAATGATTTGTTGAGGGCCCTCGTTTGTTCTTCCAACCAAACCTTCCCTAGTTCTGACCCCATGCTCTTATTCACCCACCATTCAACTTGTTGCCGAGTGATTTTCTTTTCACTAGAAAACTCATCCCATTCTTCAGCGGTGTATGGAACGTAGTCTGGCTTTTTTCATGGAAGCAAGTGCTGCCTGTAGTGGCATTTGAGTTCATTTTTCATGGCCCTCACCTTCTTCTCTAGAGCGGCTGCAAATGGGAGAGGCGTCAGTGGGAGACCAAGGTCGTCCACGTTGAGCGTGGTCTTCTTCATGCTGACGATCCCCTTCTCCACCTGTTCCGCCAAGTGGTTGATGTCCTCGTTTCAAAGTCCATACAGAGGCTTGTAGTCGGTAGACTTCAGTGGGTTCCTCCTTCCCTTTGATTTGGGAATGTTCCCGTCAGGAAGCTTGAAGCTCAGGAAGTCCCTGTCGATTTGGATCCAGTGTTCAACATCCGCGTCATTCTCCATGAAAAGGAGGGGGATTTGTAAATCAGAGTCTGGATTCTTGTAACCAGTGAAAATGGTAGACATCACTGGATAAAAGTCCTGCAAACAAAGAATTGATCTATTAATGGGTTTGGGTATGGAGTGACATCAGTAGTTACCAATTCATTGGATCATCGGGATTTCTCCCGTTGCATAGCAATGGCATGGTCATCTAGTAACCTAAGGTATATGTTCTCATATGGGCATTCAGGACTTACAATTACTGCAAGAAACAGTGTCGGATTCATCGGTATGACTGCCTTTGAAATCAACGAGGAGTATCCTACTGAAGCACTACATATCTCAAGATTCATGCATGCAATTATGTAAACATGGAGATGACATCGGGAGATCTTCCGATGACTGGGCACGGAGGAATGAAGTTAGGAGTACTTACATTGTATTCTGCTGAGTGTGCTTGCCCTCCATACGCCAGCATGGGGCGGCCCATGTCGTTCCACTTATCCGAGCGTGCGCAAGTTGCTTTGAAAAGCTCTGCTCCCTTTGCTCACCAGCAATGTTCTAATTTAATGCCTTGGAGAGGTGTAGGATTTCATTCTTCTTTGTGGCGTATGGTTCCCATATTGGGATGATGTTGAATGTCGAGGCCGCCTCCTTATCTGCCTCGCAGATATGCTTGGACTCAATCAATTCCCTGTGTGCTTGCACTGTGTGCTATCCACCAATAATGTAGTAATGGGTTTTGGCGGTCATGCTCTCCTTCTTGGGACACGTATCCCAAAATGCCACCTTGTTGTCAGCCCCGTATGGTCCTAGCTTCAGAAGTAGAACAGTAATGTATCGGTTCTCAGAATTATAGTCAGCATTGACAAGAATCCGATTTTTAATCCCCTTCAGCCTCTTGTGCTCAATTCCCCTGTATACGAGTACTCCAGGAGGAGCCTTGTGAAGGAACTTGTAGTGCACTCTGATGAGTTTGCCTTTTGCATTTGCTAAGGGCTTCTTCTCCCATTTGTACATTGGCTTAAATACATGGCTGTAGAGCTGATTGATTTCCTTGATTTTGTCGGGTCCAGCTTTCCCACCTCCGCTTCTGTCATGTTGACAGCTCGGTGCAGGGTCAACTTCATGACCTTCGTCTTCTTGCCCTTGCCCTTGCCTACGGGTTCCTCCACTACTTCATCTCCTGGTGCTCCCACAATGGCTTTACGCTTCTTTCCCTTCTTATAAAGAGAAGGCTTTGGCGGCGTTGGTTTGATAGGGACCTCTTGGTGGTTGCAGTTCTCGTCTTTAATGTCCCACTCCAACTTCATCTCATGGGGCGTTTAACAATGGGATCCGTCGAGTTTCTCTAACATTCCCTTACGCGTAAGGGTCTCGCACATCTCTAGATCCATTGTGGCGTAGTCGAGGATCAACCCGTATTTCCTTGTTGCCTTGGACCTGGGAACCATCTCTTCAATAACCATGAGGACTGTCGCGTTATCGAGACCCTGAAGCTCTAGCATCGCCAAGCCCGTTGTCAAGTGTCCCATGCCTGAAAAAGATAGAATCGAACATATTGTTGCTGACCGTCTACTTGCTCCATCCACTCCAGCCCCCACGCTGTGACTTTACGATCGCATCGGAAAACCACTTCTGGGATGGTAGCGCCATTGTAAAAATACAAATGCATCCAGCTATCGCAGAACTTGTAAAGCTTTATAGGTGACTTGCTGTGAGGAAAATCCATTGCAAGAAGTCAAACAGATGATTAGATTCGCGTATGATTGCGGCCATCATTCACTGAAAAGAAATTTGAATACTTATCCTACATCAGCACTGAAGACCAAAGGTCATCGGGAGATCTCCCGATAACTACTACAACAGGAACGAGCTCGCAATGCTGTTTTCAATGGGAGATCTCCCAATGACTCTACAGGGAGAAACTATTTACATTACTCTCACGTGTGTCAATTCAGGGAAGCGACATATCAGGAGATCTCCCGATGCATACATGTCACTCAATTAATTATCAGTTTCCATCGGGAGATCTCCGGTTACCATTATGATAATTTCGAGAACAACGTCCTTCCAATTCCTACGAATTCGTAGTGGCTTCTAGTGATGTGGATCTACCTCCGGGTCCCGGGGACGGGTCATTATATATGTCCGGGTCTTTATCGGGAGTTCTTCCGTTGATTGTTGGTCGGATTTTGGTCTACTACGTGTGGGTTCATGTCGAATTTGAGATACAAGACCATTTTCCTAAGCTGAAAACAACACATTCATTCTATTGGGAGATCTCCCGATACTGATTTCTGCAGGCTTTTAATGTCACCTATTTCTACTAGTGCTTTCATCGGGAGATCTTCCGATGGGCCACTGCAAGGGAAACCGCTTTGTCAGTGACAATATCAATTTGAATATGCGATTTAGGGTAATCTCGCTGACCTACAATATTCAGCGGTTCATGGTACAGGTGTGCACATTCCCAATCAGCTTTCATCGGGAGTTCTCCTGATAAATGGTTTTGGATGCACATAAACTACCTTGACTTGCACGGTGTTAGGGCCCACGTATTCGCTAAACTTGCTACGGAACCACTACAAGACTTGCGCATACGAATTTTTTTCTCCTACTACATGTACAAATACACTGTGACGAAGACAGAACTTACGGGTTGGTCCAATTGTTTGGGTTTTCGCTAGCTTCCGAGGATGTTGACATGACTATGCGCTCAAAATTCACGCTCAGAATTCCACACTCCGGATTTCGTAGAATGAGACTTCAAGAGGAAACAATGAATCCTGTACAGTACAAGTTCATTCCAAGTTTAGTATGAACCAGCCTGAGAAATCACAGCGAACCCGCAGAATGTGCACAAACACTCCCTGCAAAACAATTGCAATTGAATAAGCAAAATCAAATGAATTGTGCACAGCTTCTAGTGCTCACTCAATTGAATCTACCTTCAAACCCTGCTCACATTCAATCATTCATTGCACACACATCTACATGAAAATGGCAGGTTCTAGGCAAAGCTCAATTACCTGATGTCCTAAACTTTAGGGTGATCTCTGCTAGGACGCTTCACAAAGGAAGTTCTCTTTGGAGATGCACGGTGCTGCAAAAATACTTTCAACTCTCTGTTCCTACACTAAAGAGGACGGGATTGTCATTTCTGTGTTGCTGTTGCAGGAAGTACCATCGAATAGAGTATACCCAACCCATGAATACTAACAACACTTAAGCAGTCCAAGAAGCAAACACATCCAACTAAACTAGTGTCATTGACTCATCAGCCTTCATGACCTCGCACTACAGAGAACTCCTTTTTGCAAACAAAAAACACATTCAAACATGAACTTCTGCGACATTGAAAGATGAACGCCAATAAATGAGAAAGATTGAGAACTTACCACCTCAATCCAACCTCTGCGCCGTGACTCCGCAATCCACCCACGCGCGCAATGCCTCCAAGAGCGMACACCAGAACTTACTCAGAAACCTGCAGTTGCGGCTTCAGAAAAAACAGCGAGCGTGCACATCTCTGCGCCGCGATTACCTTCCTCCACCGCAACTCTACGCTGTGTGCCGCGACTTGAACTCCCTCCCACTTGATAGGGTGCAGCGATTCTGTAGAGAAACAAACAGCGGAGTGGGAGAAATTGACTCGTGAGAAAACAAACGGGGTGAAGAGGAAGACCAGAACAATGGAAGGAAGAGGGGGGAGGAAAACAACGGGAGGAAAACTCAGCAGGAGGAAGTCCCGTCCGACCTAAACTCCACCTGATGTGCCAGGTGGAGGCGGACAATCATGGCACTGCCTTAAAAAAAATTTCACATCAGACCGGACGTCAGGGCCCTGACCCCTCTACTCACCTTGTCATCATGAGTTTACCCATGGTGACAATGAGTGGGGGGGAGATTACTCAACTACCCCTTGCAAGTGGTAGGGGATAATTATTCACTTACCCCTTCCACACATTTAGTGTTTAGGGTTGCTTTGAATTCCATACTTATTCATCACTTCCTTACTTCTTGAGAAAATGGGTATGATTTTGAAATTATTAGATACTACGACATGAAAATGACCAAAAAAAATTGGGAGTACAAAGATAAAATACTCCACGGATAGACAAGTTGGAGCACGGTCAGCCTATTATGGCTCAAATTATGATCATTGTGTGTGTTCAAGTTTGACACTGTAAACAACCATTACAGTCTTGTCCAACAAGACCTCACTCCCATACTGTCCGTAATAATATTGTTCACTTTCTTTTATTTCCAAAGCTAATCTCATGGTCACAAAAACATCATATGACAGTCTAAAAATAATATAGGGACTCTCTCGAATTTCAAAAGTGCATTGATCAAAACATAAAAAGTGGTGAACTTTGCCCTTGGAGGACGAAAGTACATGTAAAGGACACATGGAATTTAGGGAAACCATCTCTGCCCTAAAGTTTTGCTACCACTTTATGATTTCCTTTTGGAAGTTCCAAAAGCACAGTACCTTTCCAAAAATGTAATTGTAAATTCAATTGGTGTCCACGACAAAAAGTTTATAAGGTAGAACCACCCATTACCAACTAGTGCCCCACAAGCAACAACAGATTCACTTATTTCCATCTTTTCGAAGTTGGGACAAAAACTTCATGATACATGTTCCAAAGCAGTGCAAGAGAAAGTTGGAAGCAATGAGTGCAAAATTGGTTCTTCGAATAATCGGAATTGGAAGAGGCAAGAGATTGGCTATGGGTGCAAAGCACATTTTGCCTTTCAAAATTCATAGTGATTTCAATTCATGCGATGAAATTACCAAAGTCTTTGCAATCCTCATCATTTCTATCAACACACCTCTAAAAAATATTTACCATGCATTCCATTGCTTCGTATTTGTCCAAATTCTTTATTTGGTTAGTTATAGGTGGTTTAGGGTTATGTTACCCGACCTACCTAAAAGTAGTTCGTCAGGCCAAACCACCCTAAAGCCATTAAAAAGATTATTCAATGTTTTTTTTTTCTTGAAGATTACTTTTTCCTCTTCTACTTGGAGCTCTGGTTCATTCTAATTGGACTAATAATGTGAAAATTATGGATAAATAAATCATGTTTTTGCAGCAATATATGCATGTTCTTGAACCAATTACTTGTAGGATTGATTTCATTTTGGAATGCATTTTCTTACTATACTTCAATTTATATTTTTGCATAGAGTTAAATTTGTTTGTAAAAACAATTGCACCATTGGAATTTGGGTGTTTCCTTACGACAAGTATGAGCCCTCAAATAGGCTATGAGAATGAATCAACTGCAAGGCCCCATGACATTACATCATTTTTTTTTTTTAAAGTTTTAAAGTTTTTAAATTTTTGTTCATAAAAAATAAAAATAAAAATTTAAAAAACTTTAAGACATTTATTTTTTTAATTGAGAATCAAACGTGCACTAGTGCCACGCAGTACTCAAAAAAAATTTAAAGAAATTTAAAAAAAAAAATTCCATGATAGCACCGCGGCCTTTTAGAATTTGGAATGGTCTGAGACCCCATATTTCTCCTAATGCAAATCCATTGTATAGCTATCAAGAATTCGAGGATGTGCTCAATCTTGAACCTAGCTGTACTTAGGGTTTAGGACATTTGAAGAAACCAAAATTTGACTTCTTTTCTTCAAAATAGTTGATTACTCTCAACTCAAGTGATGAACGAAAAAAAATATGAACTCGAGGTTTGTAGAACAAAAAGTTTTGACAAATGGGAGTCAAAGTCTTCTGAAATTGCAAAAGAGAGTTTGAATGCTCATATCTTTTCATCTACGTAGTCAAACTTCATGAAAGTTTGACCACATGTTGTACTAATTCCAAAACCATATGAGATCATATGGTTAAATTTGAATGAATGTTGTAGACCTGGAAGTTTGAGGTGGTTTAGGGTTTAAAAAGATGCTTTGGACAGGTCTTTCAGGGGTCAAGAATAATTTATTTTTGGACGAGGACCGTTAACAAAACCCACATTAGGAGAAATATGAGGTCTCCAAAAGGTTGTGAGTTCTAAAAGGCTGCGGTGCTATTATGGGAAAAAAAATAAAAATAAAAAATAAAAATAAAAATAAAAATTATTTGAAATATTGCGTGGCACTACTAGTGCCATGTCAAATTTCCAATAAGAAAATGTTTTTGTTTTTTTGTTTTTTTTTATAAAATTAAAAAAAAAAATTAAAATTGAAAAAAAAATAGAAAAAAAAAAAAAAATCTATATTGTCACACGGCCTTGTGGTTGATTCATTCTAACATCCTTTTTGAAGGCTCATACTTCTTCTAATGCTTATGCAATACAATCTTTTATATCAAATGCTTTTAAATGATACAATCTTGAATAATGATACGTTATATCAGTACCCAAAAAAAATGGGTCATATATCAAGTATTAATCATTCTAAATGAAGAAGATTTAAGGTACATGTTTAAAATTGATTCGTCATGTGAGTTTGACATCAAACTCGATGATGCAGGCCCAAAATGATGGAAGTGACCCTAAACCCTGAACTGTAGCATCATTACATGTATAGTACTTATTACTTTCAAACGTGCATTGAGAGAGATGATGGAAATTGCAAAGAATTTGGTAAGGTTCTTTCTTTTAAACAAATTACGATGAATTCTGGAAGGCCAAAGTTGGTCTTCACGGATGATCAACATCTACATTCATCCAAGTACGATCATTTCAGAACTACTGTCCTACTCGATGCTTCCTGCTTCCTTGTTTACTGATGTGTCATGAACTTATTGGCCCAAACCTAGAAAAATGAGAAGCACACTCTCCGAGGAGAAAATGGAAATCTTCTACTAACCTTGGTTGGGAAGAGAACATCCTATTCATTATAGATGGGGCGCTCGTTCTAATTATGGATCGTTGTACCATAGTAGTTCCAAAAAAACATAGAAGAGGGGGTGGGGTGGGAAAATCAATAAACATTTGGGAAACTAATGCGAACTTAAGGGAAAATCACAGATAAGAGGATTTAAGATAATGCAGGATGTAGGATACAAATCAAGCATGCAAAAGAAATTATAGAAGAACCTATAGAATGATGATTGGAAAAAAAATATTAGATTGCAAAAACATATTCAAGAATGTGGAAAATTAAAAGGGGGTAAGGCTAAAATAGGATTAGGAGGAAAACAATTAGGCTAAGAACAAAAAAATGTAGATGATTTGGGGTGAAGTATTGGATGGAAAATTACGTATTGGATGGGACAAGAAGTGAACGCCGAAAGAACCTGTACATTATGGTGGATTGAATAATTAATGATAAAACATGGTAAAAAAATAAAACTTGGTTACATGAGTTGTACCTACTAAGCTGAAAAGAACAGGACTCCTTCGAGTATCCTTGCAAAAACACTAACCTATAATTTGGTTTGTACGTGAAGGCCTCTAATTTGTCCCTGGATTTTCTTGTTAGCTATATTATGTATAATGAAAAATAAGTAATGAAAAGCTATAGTAGAAAGTAGAAATTAAAATGCAAGAAACAAAGCACCAAATTTGGGATCTTTCGATGAAGAGGGTGAAACACTAAAATGGTAGGACGGTTAATTTAAAACACAAACATTCATTAATGGAGGAGGGATGCACTTCTATATTTTGCATACAGTTGCAAGAATGAAGTCTTTGAAGGGATCACACATTGTGCACATTATAAAATTTGTTAAATGACCTCTCATTTTCTGAAATTGAAGTTAAACGTTGCTGATTACCAACACTGCATTGGTGCTTATAATTTTCCAGAGGCACTTTCTCTAATGGAGTATATTATATGAACCTCATATTTCAACCCTTTTCTTCTTCCCCCACAATTACTTGTTACCCCCATTTTTTTGGCTTCTCCCCATTCTCTTCGCTTATGCCCATGTCCTTTTTTTTGTTTCACCTTATTAGAGTCGTAATCTGCCTTTTTGCCTTTCATAGTGCTAGGTGCACCTTTACGATGGATTTTTTTTCGTAGAGTGACCCCATTTGTCCTAGTGTCCTCCATTCTTTTCTGTAAAGCCTATGGTTGTCCATATTTTAGTTGCATTGTGTCACTGAGACTCTCTTCTTCTCGTACGCATAAGTGTTTTCATCCACAGTTATTGGACCCTAAACTTTGATTATATTTTGTTCGAGTGGATACATTCAACATGAAAGTGCCATGTGATGAAAAGAAATGTTTTCTAATGTAATATTTGTGATTATATTGAACTATGGTATCATTGAATATTATATTTATGAAACCTAATCCTCATAATTATTGTGATGTTTGTTTACTAACTGTATAGTGTCTAATTAACCACAATATTTAACAGTCATAACTAATGATGAACTTAGAGAAAGAAAAGTGTCGCACATGAAAAGTTGGAGCTCTCCATCCTAAACTTAATCAAGTAGTAATTATTATGTTGTTGCCTAGAGAATGCTACAACGTACCTAGGTAATTTAAAAACTTATATAACCTTATATTATTTGCTTGACTTTGAATAATCTACATTACAAAGATTCCATTTTATGTCTTCCAATTTTTTGGAGCTACTTCACCCTAAATTCATATTCCTTCCAAAAACATTCGCTTGTTGAAATGTACAAAACATTCATATATTATGGTTTGAAATTTCTCACAGACCGATTATTGGAGTGACATCAGCTTTTAGTGACTGACAATTACTTGTTCAATGCCCACATTTCCAAGCATGATTGGAAAAGTCTTTCGTATCCTAAACCCTAGACATAAGTATTTCATGGATATATCATGCATGGTAATATATTTACAAACAATTTATGGGTCTATTGCTTTAAAAACAAGGGAATGAAATATTGAACATTAGAAGGCAAACTATAAAGACTAGTTTCTATTGCACTTAGATTGTACATTAGGAAAATGAGTTAAACATCCGTTCTTCAATTTCATGAAAATACAACACGGACACACATGATTGTATATGATTGATCATGACATACCATCATTTGCTTTAAAAAGAGCGTTTAATTGAAAACCAAGAGAATGTGATATTAGATGCGTCAAATTATTAGAAAGCACTTTCCCATAAAACTCCCACTCCAAAGTGCAAGGAAACTGAGAAGGTGCTATCCATCCACCAATTCTATGAAAATGCACCATAACTTTCCACATACGTTAGGCACCTTGAGTAATACTGAAACAATACAATCTACAGACTTTGGAAACCACTTCAACTGTAAATTAATGAGGACAATGTCCCCACAAAATTGAACTGATGCTCCTGAAATCTAGAACTATGTTAGTGGTATAGTGTACTATTGAACGACCCTAAACCTAAAGCCTTAAACTCTGAACCCTAAACCGTAAACCTTGAAGCATGAATCCTAAATTTTATACCCTGAAGATTGAACCCTAAACCCTAAATCCTAGACCCTGATCCCTAGATCCTATACCCTAGACCCTATATCCTAAATCCTAAACCCTAAATCCTAAATCCTATGGCCGGATACATATCACATTCTAATAAAGAACATGCAGTCCAAGGTACTCTGGAATTTAAGTAAATTACTGTCATGTGAAGCCACCACGGGAGTGTCGATGTCATTGAAACAACATGAGAATCTCTCTGAGGCCACACGCTTGAACAATCTGACGAGTAGAACTCTTTGAAAACAGCATTTGGAACCCGAGAGTGGTTTGTTAGGGAAATTTTATGGAGTGAGCATAGCACAGTGGAAGCTACCGTTTAGAAGAATCTGCGGAAGATTGAACTTCAAAGCTCGCACGTACAGCATCTGACATTGAAAATTGAATCCCTCTTCCCGAGCCCGCACATGGGACAAAGTAACTATTCCGCGACATTTGTGCTGTCAGCGATCTACGAGTTCAAATACCGCCGCAGTCAACATTCAAATAGGAGACCGCATCTTGAGATCCATCCTGCAGAYAGTTGTGCACGAGCATTAAGTGTGCACAGAGAATTCAAAAATTGGGAACGGAGTATCCATGGAATGTGGAGGCGGGAAACGGAAACTCTGGAATTCAGAAGCAGTCATGACCGCCATCAACCGGGCTCATTCTCTCTTTGCAGATGTGAGCAAACGGTGGAGGCCCAAGGAGTGCGGAATCTGTAATCACGGTTGGGGCTAGTGCTTCAGGTTTGAGGCGCAGGACGCTTCACCAAGTACTGGTCAATTAGCTCCCAGGTATGATGTGCTAACTCCACTGGTGTACCAAGGCGGAGAATTTGAGGGACAGGTTTATGCTTGTAGCACATGATAGTGAAGCACTATAACGCGAGGAGGGACAATGCACAGGAGGCACAGAATGAATAGCTTCAAGTTTATGATAAGATAGTAGTGATGTAGTGAATTGAAAATGTGTGGACAAGACATGGGTCTCGGTCAGTTTTTGGTGTAGTCACGCATTTTATGGTCTTGGCAAAGTATGATGATTGTGCGCATGTGTGAGCCCCCAATTCGTCACTCGGGACTCACAGTTTTCTTTTTTTCCGTTTTCATGAGTTTAAGTGTAGTTTCATATACAAAAAGCCCAAAAAAGAGTGTAAAACCAAAATAGGTATGTCACGTACCAATATAGCATTTGGTCCCTTATAGATTGTTTTCCACCAAATAAACCCCATTTCTACTTGTACATAGGTTAAAATGTGGAAATGTAGATAATTAATAGAATTAGGGCTAATCTGACCCAAATAGCCCAAACCTACAGTACATGTGACATCTTATGGCTAAGATTGGTCTGAGGAAACACCGTTGAGGTCCTAAGTCCATTCCCAGAGATAGGTTTCACTTTCCCCATAGTATCGAAGAATTAGCGGAAACCCCAAGTGTTGGCCTGTAGGAGTTACAAACTCAAGTTGGACCCGTAAGAGGAATCTACGGGTGGAGTATGGTGTTCTAGGGTGGAAATCGCATTTGGAACTCAATGGCAAAATTGGTTTGCCAAGATTCTTTTGTATGTGAAAGATTCCCTAATTACCGGAATCAAAAGGAGAAGACAGAATTTGATTCTCCTCTGACCTTTGTGCAAAGTAAAAATATGAGATTGCACATCCTTTGTGGAATTCCATGAGAGGTTCCATGACAAGTTTCGGAATTTTCTGACTTGTAGAAGATGCCCTTCCGGACGGTCAACCGCCAAAACCTACGATGGGAAATTCTTAGAAATTACCTAGGTTGCGGTAAAATCTCACTAAAAATTAGATTAGATTCTTTTATGCTAATAAAATGCCCACCAAGTTTCAAGACATTCCGATAGCCAAAAGTGCGTGAATCGGCGAGATTTCCCGATAATTGACAAATTTGAAGTTTACGGTGGAGTTGACTTGCGTACCGGGAGCATACAAAATTGGAATGAGGTCAGAGCTAGGTCTTTTCTTACTCCCCCATACCTACTAAAAAACCTAGGCTAGTTACTTTTCTCAAAAAAGTCAAATTCCAAGATTTGGGTTTTTACCTCGTTTTGGTGTTTAGTTAGCAATAGGTTATGTTGAGTTTTTGGAGTTTGGTTAAGGGGTGGTGGATTTTCCTAGATTAAAAATGGCCTTCTGAAGCCAATGGCACAATCCGTTTGTGATTTGGAGTTAATCTCCAAAAGTTAGAGTATAGGACCAGCGTAGAAAGTCAAAATTGGTAAATTAGGATGAAAATCTTAAATGATAAGATTACCATGAGAAAATTAGAGGAGGTGAGTGCCCGTGGGAGAGTATAAAAGGGCACTCATTCTCCTCTCTTCTAACCCCCCTTGGAGCCATATTTTGGCTGTCTTTGCACATTTGGGTCCATTAAATTGGATTTTGACCAATTTTCGGTCACGTTGCCAAATTCTTGTGTTTTTGGAGCATTTTTAGCTCCTTTGTTGTTTTTGAAGATTCTTGAAGGACTTTGGGTCCCCTTCAAGCAAAGCTCTTGTTCTTTGTATCTTTTTGTTGAAATTCTTTTGTATTTGGTTGTTTTTTGAAGGATTTTTAGTTTGTTGAAGTTTTTGGAGGTCTTTTTGTACTAACTTGTACTAATCCGAGAGATCTTGCTCCTCCTAAGACTGGTGATGCCGCTTGGGGAGCCCTCTAGTGTCTTTTGAAGTTGTTTTATATTAACACATGTGCTAATTTGGTGTCTTCTTTGGTTTATATTGTACTAACACATGTTGTAGTTGGTTTTTGTACTAACAAAGTTCTTTTGTTATTGTTTCCAAATTTCCTTGTTTCATTTGGGACGGCGGAGCTTTGACTTTGCCCCTTGTGAATTTCTTTAGTTTTTTGGTGATTTGRTAACCAACGGTGAAGCTTTGACTTCGGGTGTTGTGAGTTTAGGAGTGTTTTTGTTGATTTCCCCAAGTACGGCGAAGTTTGATTTTGCATCGTGTAGAACTTCCATGGTTTTTTGAGAATTTGTGAAAAGCGGCAAAGATTTGATCTTGGGTCCTAGAGAAAATTCCACAAAAATTCATTAAAAATTTAGAATTGTAGTTGGTCCATTACTCACCAAGCTTAGGATCCAAAACATAGTTTGGGATTCCCAAGTTTAGTGTCCAAAAGAATAGAATTAGCTTTATAGTTAAGTTAAGAAAAAACCTTCAAAGGCTTTTTGTCCAAAGACTCTTAGAGTTCTTTGTTTTTTCCTATTAAGGAGTGTATTGAGTTTTTGACTCTGGAACCCCCACATCCAAAATTACAAAATTGCCCAAAGGCCTAGACGAGTTGCTGGACCAGGGCGACGAGGCCATCACCACCCCAGGAAGGGAACCAATCACGCCTTGCCACGTCTCCCCCTGCCACGTCACGCTCCCTAGGGTCCGGACCCGTTACTCTCCGCCACGTGTCACCCCCACGCAAAAAGGGGGGGACCGGCCCACAACTGGCCGGCTTGGACTGTGGTCCCGATACTGAATGCTGTACTATGGTCCGAACTGAACGCTGTATTGTGGTTCCAAACTGGACTGCTGGACTGTGGCTCCGGCCTCTCTTGGTCTTTGTTTTTTGGAGTTCTAAAAAAACTCTTAAAAAACTTAGATTAGGAACTATTGTAGTATATCAAGGACTTTAAATTAAGAGGGGAGGAAGTAGAATTAGAGTAGAAACTAGAACTCAAAAGAAATTGCCTTCATGACACCAATGCAAAAAYTATAGAAGTAGCAATTGTACCAAAACTCTCCAAGCTCCCAAACTCCAAGTAGTAAACAACAATTAGAATAGAAAGCCTTTGAAGGAGAAGAAAGTAGAATGGAATGGACAGAGATGAAGTGACAATTTAGAAGTTGAAGAGGATTTAGAAAGAGATAGGATTAGGTGGAAATCTAGGAAGAACAATTAGAACCATCAAAACTTGGATAGAATGATAATTGACCAAGGAGTTGAAGGGTCAATTATTAGTTGGAAGTTGAATTYAATTATTTTAGTTCGAGACTAGTCAACCCTTTGAAGTGCGAATAATTGAATTAGAATAGTGTTAGAAGAAAAAGAGAAATTAGAAGAAAAAGAAAAGAAAGAGGAAGTCCAAAAAATTGGTAAACCTTGTCCTAAAACTCCTACTTTAAGCCGTGGGCAAAACTACCAAACAATTCCGAAACATGGCAAATGACAAGGAGTTTGAAGGGGTATACGATTACCTAAACAATGACTCCAACTCCAAGGTAAGCTCCTAACTTTAAACCATCCATTCCAATTTCTCAAAAATAGACATTTACAAGTAGGACCGAACTCTAAATTCAATTCAGAGTGTCTATAATAGGAAATTTTCAAGAATCAGGGTATTAATGTGGTAGAATCTAGTTAGAGGTTTCCAAAACCATATCATACTTAGTATTTGGAGCTAAAACGAGTGAGATACAGGCGGATGAAGTTTAGGACTTAATTTGGATGAAAAGTAATTAGAAGATAAAAGAGACAAATTAAATTAAGAAATATCAACTAGAAATAAACTAAGTCTCAAAAGTGGAATTAGAAGTTAATTATCAAAGTAGGGTTAGGAGTAATCAACAGATGAAGTTTTAAACGCTGATTAGCAGTCAAACTTCATCCGGCCAGAACTCTTGCTAGGAAGGTCGCATAATGTTGAGTTTATTATTTTTGGAAATGGCATGAAATTCTCTATCTTTATATCTGGCTAAATTCAGACTGTATCACCTTCCTTTCAAAAAACCACTGTGGCCTAGTTGGTACGACCCAATTAGAGTAAAACTTGCAATTTAAGTTATTTTTTCTTGATTTCTTTAGTYCTTGCAAACCTGTGTATGTTTAGGATTTAGAAAAGATCCATTTCTTGGAAGTCACAATGGATTTACGCTAGGCACCCATAGAACGAGAATCAAACCTACAACTCAAGAGCCTGGTTGTGCTCACTTATTTACCAAGGGTGGGTAAATAAGCGCTCACAGCATGTCTGAACCATTGGAAAGTGTACCGTTTCTGCTTGAATTGGGCGGGCTACGACTGCCGTTGGTCTTGTCCATGTTGAACTCAGTGTCGGGTGAGTAGGTTATATCCCTTGAACCGACAGTGTGCACAGACGAGAAGTTCTAGTGTTGAAGTGAAGAAGCATTCGCCCTGTTGAATTTACGTATAATCGTATATTACGCGTATGGTCAAGCATACCAACAGTTGGCAATGTACGGAATCGCTTAATCAACGAGAGATCTCCCGTTGAATCAGTAGAAAACTTTCTCCATTGGAAGATCTCCCGATGGATTGACAAATGAAATTTTTCACTTCACTGCTCCATCGTAAAAAAAATCCCGTTGTAGTTAGTTTTTGAATGCATTCCGTGTGATTTTCTTGAGGCCGGTACGGAATTTCTTAATCAACAAGAGATCTCTCGCTGACTCAGTAAAGAACTTTCTCCATCGGGAGATCTCCCGTTGTATTGTCAAATAAATTTTTCACTTCATTGCTCCATCAGGAGAACTCCCGTTGTAGTTAGTTTTGGAATGCATGAGTTATTTATTTGAGGCCGGCAAATGGGTCATCGGGATAAATCCAGATGGATTTCTTTTGTAACACGGTTGGTCTTTATCGGCACATCTACGAATGAGTGCAGTAATCCCTAGATCTTATTACTTCATCGGGAGATCTTCCGATAACTATGTTCGTTGATCTCCCACCAATTTGATTCCCCAAGTGGGATACGGAATGATCGAGAGTTCAGAAAATGCATTCACTATGGTTTCATTAGAGATGAGTCTCTAGTTCTTATCAATTTCTTCTTTTAGTGCTTTGGACCTATTTCAAAATTGCAACTTTGGAACCCACACAATGGATTTGTATAGGTTGACTTTAGAAATTCGTTCACTTCGTTCTATCACGTAGTAAACCTCTGCTAACATAATGGGTCCTATTTATTTGCAGAAATTCAAATCGTCACCATAATCCCCAATATGGTGTCCAGTTACAGTGGAGCAGGGTCGATGGATTTGTTCTCAAAATCCATGGATGACGCAATAACCCCATACGTTGGCGACAGCACCGACAAGGCTCAATCATAAGATCCTCGTGCATGGACGTCATCGTTGAATACTGGTGACGTGGTCAAGCTTTATCTTCCAAGATTTGGTGAAGTTGGAGTAGGGTCCGTTGTGGAGGCTCGACCAGTGGGCGAGTGGCTCAGAGTTCCCATCCCGTTGGATCCATGGGTATTTGTTCTCATGAAGCCATCAGTATTTGTTGAAGACGCTCTGTATTTGAGGATCACACCTTGCCAGAGGGGTTTTAAAACGTGTTCACATGTTGTGAATTGGACGGTGTTATGGAGGGCTGGAGACATCATGAAATTTATTGGAGATCCTGATAGGGATGGTAGTCCATTTATTCAACAGGAAGACTGGAACGGCTTGGAGGTTCATCGGAAGGATGCGGTGTGTGTGATACTTTCGTCCGGACGCATACACTCTTGGAGACTAGAGGATGTTTTCCAAAGTAGTACCCTGGGTGAGGGCCATGTTGGTGTGATCGTCTTGGACGTTTTTGTAGGTGATCATGACGCGGTCATGACCGACGCTCGGTGGCCCATTTCAAATTGCTGGTTCCCTGATGGTCGAGGCTTGAAGGATACAGTGGACCATTTCGCCGCCTTCCCTGATGTCCAAGATCCCTTAGCCTATTTTGGTGGAAGACAGAAAGCGCCCTATTGCTTCATTGTTCGTCGCCCTTCCCTGTCTCACCCAAAGACACAATTCACACGCAAAACTAGCGACGATGAAATCCGGAAGGTCAACTTGGAAAAATGCTGCGACAGTCATTGCTGCCAATTTTTTGCCCAAGACAAATCGCTGAAGGTTAGGCGGTCATATTTTTCTAAGTCTTTTGAAGAGCGTCGGCAGTATGGAATTGCTATCAACAAACAATTACATAGTGTGGACTGGACTCGGAAGTGGAAATACATCACTTTGGAAGGAGCGGAAGTTTGTGGCACGGCGTGGTACATTATTCATGGAGTCTACCTTTTATAACTACATGGACATGTATAAGCAAGGCTTGGTTTCTTCAACACACGGTAACAAGGGGATCAAGCGTCCTCGACTTCGAACTATTCAGGCAACTGGTTCAATGAAAGCAATCATTGACAACACTGCTGATCAAATGCCGCACCAAATGAGAAGCATTGGGAACGGGAGAGTGAACACTAAAAAGTTCCTCCTTGCTGGGAACAACTGGAAGCGCGTTCAGGCTGATGCCAACGAGGTATTCTGATGAACCTGTGCTCTTGTTGTTCTGAATGATTTTGGGATTTTTGGGAGTACAATGTATCTCCCGATGCATTTCTCTAGATGGGATGACTGTATTCTTACATTGTCGGGAGATCTCCCGTTGATCCTGCATTTGATGCTGAGTCCGTGCTTTGTAATTACAGATGAATGTGCAGTCTGGACTATGGCCCGTTAGTCAATCCACTATAAGTAAAATAGAGAAGGACCACTTCAACAACATCTCCATTAAGCTTGTTGGGAGCTCTTTCGCAAAGTGTACAAGATGCGACGAACTTACGCAATTCATTCAAAAGTCATCGACAGGAAGCTCGAAATACGTGGAATTCATGAAGTAAAGAACTGAACATTTGCAACATCAAGCAGCCTGCCATGGGTTGTATTCCTCGTGGCGTAAGGAGTCAAAGAGGAACCTTGACAAAATATTGTGCATCATTCACAACAAAATGGATACAAGGAAGATGACTCTTCCAAGAATGCGTGTGACGACAAAGGCCATACATGGATTGGGTCAGCTTCCCATGAGTGTGACTAGTATGGTGGCTCATGGTCATGCGGATGGTGCATATGCGCATTACGGGGCAATGTGCTGGCCGTTCGACTCAAACTTCACCATTTCTTCGTTGGCTAGACTCTTTTGTGGACTCGAAGGTCCACCAATTCGGGAGACCGGAGACCTCTTCCCATATCCGCCTGCAAATGCAATGTTCAAGGCACTGATTAGAGTCAAATCTAGGTGCATGGACGCTCTAAAATTGGTTCCTAAGGATGCCCGACATGGATCTCGCCCCCATCCTAGGAATCTTTATCTTCAGCTTGACAACTCCGCTAGAAATAACAAGAATCAGTACCTTAGGACTAATTGTGAAGCACTTCCAAAATATGAACTCGGATAAAGAAGGTGCCACAGTCCAAGGTCTTGCTGACCTCAAAAACAAGCTACAAATCATGACCCTGCTTGACAATATCTTTTCACATTGGAAGAGATTCTTGACGCGACACGTAGAGGGAGAATTAATTGACCTATTCACCCTCAAACAATATTGAGAGCAAAAGTCATATGACCGAGCAAAGGCAGCCTTGAAGAAAGAGTTTTTTAGACACTTCGGTGATTTCATAGACAATGACTTCAACGTGTTTGTGATTCATTTGCTCAGCGAGACACCAAATCAGAAAGTGGCATAACCCAAACTTTGTGTAGGAAGAACCAAATTGTTGATAGTAGACAACATGACTAGCTCAGATTGGGTAGACCGACATAAACGGAAGAAAGTTATCCTCCAAGAGTTAATGGATATTAAGCCGTTGCTGGCTTTTTTCAATAACAGCGGAGACATGATAGGAAACACTTAGACGGCTAGAAAAGGTTTGCACTGGTTCACCTCTGATACATGGGATTTTTTGCTTTCCTATACCAAGTCAGAGTTAGGGTTGTTTTGGACGTTCATATTTTGGGAAATCGCGTCCGAAAACTGGACGTCCACACGTCCGCACGTCCGGTTGAATCGGACGCTGGCGGACGCTCGTGGACGGTGTCCGGTCGCCGTCCGGCGGACAGACAAATGGGCGGTCGGACAGGCTGTTTTAAGATTTCATAGTTAAGTTCATGGGTTAAATACATTTTTAGGTCGTTCCGAGGCTAGTAGGCTACTTTTTTTGTTTGTTGAAGTGTGGTGCTTCAAAAAATATCTTGTTCATTACATCGAAAACAAAAAATCAAAGCATACACAAAGAAAATTTTTTGAATTTCACTTTGAATGGAATGTTATAAATTTAAAGATTTCAACAAATTTTCAAAGATAAACAAACAAACTACTTATGAACTTCTAAAGTTCTAGGCTACTATTCTACTAAGGCTCAATGCTTGCATACTCTAGATGAAGTCTTCTGTCTTCAACTTCTTGCATTTGAACACATTGTTTAGGAACTACCCATCGTTCGAGTCTTTTCTACGATTGCAAATCCTACGTTTCCAATCTTTGTCTCCTTTCACCTCTACCCCACTACTATAGTCATTTGATTGAAGTCCGTCATCTTCACTGTCAAACGTATTATCTTTGTCATCTGAAGAAGATAATTGACTTTCCCCCCTATTTGGAAGCACTTTCCTCAATGTAGAAGGTCTAGTTGACTTGCCCATCTTGTCTTTCTTCACTCGCATTAAATTTTTTTCTATGCTTTGTCAAAGGCTGTCAACCGCATTTTGCTCACGTCTATTAAGAGGTTTTCTTGTTTTGGCTTTCTTCTTCGGGGATATTAAGAACGGCTTCATCACTCGTCTCTTCTTAGTTTCAATACATTCCTCTAGCATTGCTTTTGCTGTTTGGAGCCCCTCGTTGCCGCATCCATCTATTTCAGTCAAAGATTTCAATTTCCCGTTCGATGGCTTCATAGATGGCTGAAGTGGGCATCCTTCTTTTTTCTTGAACATGGCACACAATGGCTCATTATCTTCAGGAATATGGCTTGAAGATACGTTGGAAGTCCGCATTTTTGATTCACAACCTTTTGAATCCAACAAAGTAGTACTTCTCATGTAGAATAATACTCCTGGAGCTGTTGGATGATTGCTACATGGCGGCTGTACGGTGCTTTCTTTCCTGGCTTCACTACTGTGCAACATGTTTGGGCTTCCACTTCCTATCAACTCTGAACGTACATTGTTGACTGGTAGTTGCGTGGTAGAATTCACGGTACTTCGTTCCTCAATACAATTGATTGCTAATCTTCCTCCAAACTCCAATATTGTATTGTCCACATTCACTTGGCTTTCATCATTGTTTTTGTCACTTTTTCCAAAATGTGCCGCCAATAGACCTTTTTCCGTACCAAGCACCACCTCCCTTTCAGACATACCGACTGCAACCGTAATCTCAATTTCAGTTGCTGATGGAACATTTGTGTCCTTTTTGTTTTCCAAAAGCCATTCGCTGCTTACAAGGTTGTCAAGGCGGCTTCCATCCAAAAGTTTTGCTTTAGAAGCTACTTGTTCATTACTCTTGGAGTGACCATCTTGTAATGAGAAATCATACTCTTCTCCATTATTGTTGGTCACATTATCATTGTGCATATTCCATCTGCCACCATCGGAATTGTGCACGTGTCCACTCCTCTCGTGGCAAGCATCATCTACAAGGTCCGCATCACTTCTTTTTTCTTCCTCTTCTGATTGCTCGATGTCTTCACGTTCTTCGGCATTCATTTCATTAACAACATTTTCTTCCAGAAAATTGTTATCATCACTGTTGTCGTTGTCACCGATAAGCCCATCGGATTCCTCAGAGTCCACCTCCACATGCTCACGGTACCATTTCTTCTCGTCTCTCTCGTTTGATGCGGACACGACTCTGGAATTTGTGTACACATACACCAAATCCATTGGTCTTTTTGTGTTTAATTTGTTACGAGATTTGTTGTGAGCAAAAAAGTAACTACTCCAATTGCGTTCACATGCAAATGAAGATACAGGTTGCCCCAATATTCTCCTCACAATTGGAGCAAGGTGTTTTGCGCATGCTCCTTCAAAATCCCACCAAGCGTGCGCTGATAATTTGGACTCAGTTGCATCTGACATGTTGTGAAAAGGAAACTTTTTATGTCGGAAAGCCATAAACTCCTTCACCATATCATGGTATTCTTCAGATTTACATATTTGCTTGAATACATTCCTGCATGCATTAGCTGCATGGCCATCGTCAGCTAATTCTTGATCTTCGAAGAGCTAGGGATTTAGAAGAGCCTCAACATACATGAGATCTTTCTCCACTAATTCCTATCGAGCCTGGAATGCCCCTTGTAGTGGTTTCACCTCTTCGTCCTTGAAGCGAAAAGGTGGATTCACTATCCCTGCCACATGTTTTCATATTTTCCCTCATAACATGTAGAACCTTATCCGTGCATGGTGTCTTTGCATCTATGTCACGGAGGCCATACACAACGGGGCCCACCAATTGTACAAAATTCTTGCAACTCCTCTAGAATTTTGGAGCCCTTTATTGTCTTCTTCACAAGTCGAGACTTTGTACGACTATCGCCTTTCTTGTCCGATAAGGTCCTCACGTATGTCTCCCAACAGGAGTCATTCACACTTTGTTTTAATGTGCTCTTCACCTTCATCAAGCGCTTCAATGCAATAAAATTGGCGGCAAATCTTGTTTCCCCCGGCATCAATAAGCTCAATTCTTTTTCGTAAGTATGAAAAAGTGCAAGCGGCATGTGTCGCTCTCTAAAGAACTTCAGCCTCATGGGTGCATCAGTAATTAGGGTCTTTATCCAATCTCTCTTGCCCCAATCTTTGAGCAACAAATTCAAGGCGTGGACCACGTACCCTTAGAAGAAAATGTGCGAACATTTCTTCGTTACAATTCTCACAGTTTTAGGGTTCACAGTAGCATTGTCTGTAGTTATTTGTACCACAATCTCTGGACTCACCTTCTCTATGAATTCGTCTAAAATTGTTGCCAAATACTCTTTAGTTTTTTTAAATCCACTTGTGTCCACTGATCCCAAAAACTGTTCTCCAGCGGAAGACATGAGCATTACATTCAACAATGGTTGATTTCTAACTGAGCTCCATCCATCCATAGACAATGTTGCACCAAATTTTTGGATACTTTCTTCGGTCCGCTTCTGCACTTTCACATCAACATCTGCCTTCGCTTGGTCTAACAACTTTGTTCATATAGCTCCATACGAAGGAGGGTTGTATGGACTTTTGAACTCAGCCGTTCTCTTCACTGCCTCTTTGAATACTTCACTTCGAGCTACCGCGAATGCTATGTTGGCCGAGTAGAAGAAATTGGCCCACAACGTATTCAAATTGCATCTACCAGCTTCTTCAAAACCATCTGTTAGCTGGCACTGCCTACGAGGCCTACTAATGAAACACAGTGGAGTTCCATGTTGGCACGTGGATGCTGTATTTTGGTTTATCCCTGAAACTGAACAAATTGTTTCAATGGGAGTTGCACAAGAGTCTATTTGTGTTGAACGGACTGAATCTTTTCCATTTAGTATAGGATTTGCGACTACTGCAAGATTTTGGCCGTCTACATTCTTAAGATCCGATCTTTGTGGGAACATTCCATCACATCAAAGAAAGAGAGCTCGAACTGCAGATGTCAATCATGAACACAAGCTTATTCCTGTGTCACGAGTACCATTCTTCCCTTCATATCCTAAATGGCTCAGCATGCGGCACTTTCGATTCGCAAATTTCAAATTGCATGCATTGCACTTCACTTTACCACTTGTTCTAACAATATACCATCCTGAGAAATCCTTACTCATTGTGAAAAGCTTCTACCAAATTTGAGGTCCAAATGATCAATATTTGCTGAGACCTGTGCATTCAAATCATCAAATGTTCATGTATCAGATAAAAATTTTGCATGAAGCTTTGGAAACCAAAGCCCCCTTGTTTACTAAACTATTACCAAGCAAGAGACACAAGAAACGTAGCTCTAGCCCTTGGAAATATTAGCATTCAGCGAACAAGAGTGACTTCAAGTACTTCCTTCTTTGATCTTATACCTCTCAAAACCTGAAATCAAAATAACCGTTGACTATAAGCCCAACGGTCCTTAAACACGGCAGACCGGTGGACTGGCGGACCAGCGAATGGGCAGCCCGGCGGACGGACAGGCGGACCGGTTCATTTCGACAAACAAAACACAAATGAAGAGAAAATCTTGATTCATCAAAGGTGAAGGTCCAAAAATACCAAAATTTACATGTATTCATATATGGATAGGACAATGAAAACATTTTTTTCGGGGGCAAATCAATGCAAATTATAAGGAAGCTATGAATCCTATGATATGCACAATTCAAAAAAGACAAAAGGTGCCATACCTTGAGGGCAAACAAATATAATAAAGCCTGTACTACTTACTAGATACTAATCTACTTTTAGTATTAATGTAGGTCTATAGTCTAAAATGAAACATTTTCCTACTACATATTATTGTCTTCCACATCACGAGATGTCCCCTCCCTCTCCATGACTCTTCTACTTGTGCGACGAGGTACTGTGGACGGACTGCCTTGTTCAACTCGATTTTGAAGTTCACAAAAAAATCCTACTTTTATGTCAACTCTCTCAAATTGTCTTCTCGTTTTTGGAGAGTGGTCATCTTCTTCTGAAATCTTCCGTTTGTTTTTGTGCGACAACTCTACTTCACACGCATTCAAAGCCGAGACAGCCATATCTACTGCATGCAAAAGTTTCTGAATTTCCTCGTCCTTGTTCTTCACATGGAATTGATTGAGTTTGCCATCTGAATTAATCCCCCCTAGATAATCCCTCTACTTCGTGATGACCTCATCCATCCTCCTATCAAATGCTTGAGCAACATCTTCCATTTTATACTCTTGCGTTAATGCTGCGTCCAAATCCACTCTGAAATGCACCTTTGTTGCTTCTTCCAACTTTGATAAAACAAGAGCCCGTCCAATCAAATCGTGGTTGTACCTTAAATATTGCACACTGACTTGAGGGTTGCTTTTTATCTTCACCAAACGGTCATCGGTCTCATTTTTTTTCCATTCCGCCTCGGGAAATCAGAAGAATTTTCCGTGATCGATGCTCCAGTGTCCTTCCATGCTGCGGCAAAATAATTCACGAGAATCAAGTATCGGAATTGCAAAGGTTCGCAACTCCACTTCCACGTCTCGCGTCATCCAAAAATACCAAAAATACTTTGGAGTAACCTCAGGGTTAATCAACCCATATATGGATAGGGTACAATTCCAATCCATTGGTTTTCCCCAATGCGAGTAATTTTGGAATTTGTATGGTGCTTGATCAAGGGGAAGATTCCATCGATTGTACTCGTGGCCTGATAGCATCAAAAGCAAAATTCCTAGCATTTCAAAAAACCTTGGAGTCAAAGGAATACAACATACAGGACAACAAGCGGCATATGTTGCGGCTCTTTGGATACAAAGGATATGAAAAGAATGGCCACATTGACCCAAAGTTAAACCTCCTTCGCGCCCAAAATCGTGTTGGCAAAGACAGCACCTCCCTTTCAACAAAAAATGATTGGAAGTAATACCAAGCACAAGTGTCTTTTCTTCATCCAAAATGTGAGAAAACAATGTGTTGTGAATGACCCATCTTTCTTCCACTTCCTTGGTTCAATCGATGTCATCTGATTCATAGGATTTGCCATGGTTTAGGTGCTCAAACATTCAATCCATGTCTCCCCAAACCGTAACACGTACATCAGGATTTGCTCTTTCATCCTCCAACTTCTGCATCAAACGCCTATAAAAGTTGGACATGTGATTGTAGGTTGTCCTACTCCATTGCATAGGTGACAAGCCTACTCATGAGGCGAGAGGACACGCGTCCAGGATCTTGTAGTTGCCTTGCCCAAAAAATCCAACGCAAGTCCCTGAGATTCTTTGGAAGGATCGTGCTTAGAACTGTTACATTTTTCATTCTTCTCATAAGGGACTCCGCCTCATTATTTTCTTGAATTGCCAAGTTCAATTGTTGCTGTAAGTCCTCGACCGATAGCATGGATGTAGGTCCGTCCAATTCTTGAAGAGGCTCTGGTTGCAAGCTTGCACCCTTTGCCACTTTCACTTCGGTAACCTTGTCCACGGCTTTGCCTTTGTCGAGCGGAAGAGAGAGTTGATTTGGAGTCCGTTGACTATCTTCCAGTGAACCCTTGCAGTGTGAACATGTCTTCTCGTCTTGTAATTTCTTCAACATGTCACGGTGCGATTGTAAGTGTTCCACGTATCTCGTGCAATCCTGCTTCAGTTGGTTATTTTTTATCTTTAGTCTCTCATTGCTGAGCCGCTTCTCATCATATTGTTGCTTATGTTTCTCCGCCATATCAGTCACCAATGTTACATGTCTTTTTTTTGTCTCACGGTGCTTGAATAAGTATTTTTTGTGTGTCGCGCATTCTTTTGTCAATTCCCTATTTTCGACCTTCAATTTTTCATTTCTGAGCCGCTCCTTGTCATACTCTTGCCTACATTCTTGAAGGTCTTTTTGCAATGCCGTACACCTTTCCTTCTACTCGTCACGTTCTTCCTGTAAAGCAAAAGGATTCTTCAAAAAATCTGCAAGCTTTTCTTCGAGGTCACATAAGTTCTTCTGGTCTTTCAATCTATTATCCTGTAGTTCGCCAGCAAATTCAACAAACTTCCTGAAAGCCAATGCACCATGCATAATCTGTGGCGTGATCTGAGAGAAAAATTCCGCAATTGCCTCAAGGGCAGGTGTACATTCAGCCATAAGTCTAGCTGTATATGATACAGACAAAGCACTTTTCCACACGTCTTTAAACTCCATTTCAAGAAAGCCCGACTTGGATTGCCCTTCTCTCCCTTCATGCGAACCGGTTTCATTTGAAGGGCCCTTTTCATTTGAAATGGCAAAACCGGCTAGGCCGATTTGAATTTTCTTCCATCGAAGAGTACACTCCAAAAAGTTATTCATTTCTTCCATTTGAGGAATCTGGCGTAATCTTGCAAGATCTTCACGATCCAACAAAGTTTGGAGTGGATGGAAATATGGAGCAGGTGTCCCTTCCTCATCACTGACAACGATACAAACGGTTGATTCTTTAAAAGACAACATTGTATGTCTTTGGCTCAAGAATGCACCTTGTTTTTGGTTCGCGTCCTCATAATCCTCTCTGTTAGTAATGTCCCCCAAGGCATTTCTATCTAGAAGCTGAGTGATTCTTTCAGTTGCTCTCTCTAGTTCTTCGACAGGAGCCTCTTCCTCCTTCAGTTCCTTGGACTTATCTAGAGACGCAGTCGAACCTTCTGGAAGACGAGGCACCTTAAATACAGAAGTGTCATCTACCGTATTTGATACGAGGGGTATGGGATTCACAGATGATGTTGGAGCGTCCTTCACAAACACTTCCGCATGTACATCAGAAGACGCGCTCTGAGTAGAAACTTTTTTGCTACTTTCACCTTCAACGCTATTTTTTCCTCCAATACCATCCACTTCAGTTTGAAGCGGAACGTCTTTCTTTTTCGCTAGATCATGTGATTTGTCCTTTGCTTCGCTGGATTGAGGAACCTCTTGTTTCTTTTCCACCGATGTAATTTCTACATCTTGCTTTTCCGTTTGAACGCCACTGCGTACTTCTTCGGGTGCATTCGATGATGTACCTTGGCCTTTGAAAAGCTTGACATTTGATACAAATGTATCAAGAATGTCTTTTTCATAAAAGGGCAGTTGAACTGGCGCTGCTGATGTTCTAGGATACGTACTCTACTGCACTTTGCAAGTCAACACAAGTTCGACATAAACTATGGATGCCAAAGTATAGTTTATTTTATCCTTGCTCATTGGCTTGTCTTCAAAAAGAACAAGCCATACTTCCATCGAGCGGTGCACCAAGTGATCATGCTAGTTACATCATTGTATAATTGACAAAAATTATT